>BSBK01000558.1:802500-1090000 GCA_027943335.1 Chamaecyparis obtusa | reverse complement strand
GTTCTACTTTTAGCGAGGCCTGTCCAAGGAGAAGTGCTTCCTCCTCGGAGAACGACCTCAAACCGGTATCCCCCCGGCCGGTATACAAATAAGCGAATACCAAAAGAATCGCTTACATCTCCTAATCGCTGGGCGTTCGTGCCAAACACGTGTCTGGGGATGGTAAACATTCCTCTCCCCCAGCATAATTGGCAAGGCTCTTAAGTGAGTCACGGATGATCAGCATAACCGGGTATGGAGACACCACGGAATCATTAGCAACCTGATAAAATAGAGGCTACCCTATCTACATCCGAAAGTATCAAAATCCTTGTGCAAGGACCGATTCCAAGGGGTTTACCGGGTCGCCTCAAGATTACTCACCATTTGTATTCCCTTCTAGGGGATACCAAGCTGTGGGCAAGCGATTTTGATACTCACCTTCCTTAGGTAGATCTGTTTGAAGTGCTTGACAGTCAAAGACTCCGTGAAAACACTTGTTGAAACATACACTTTCAAAGCTTTGTCAGAGTCAATTGCCTTTGTTTGTATCCCGCATGGTTGCTTTGTCCCTTGCGGAGATTGCTTTGACTTTAACTTTTGCCATTGGAAACCTTTGCCTCAAAATCAGAAGCCTCTTTTCCAAGTGATGCCCAGCAAGAACAAACATCCTAAAGTAAAGTTGCCCAAATTCCAAGCCTATCAAGAGCGAAAAGTTATCAAGAAGAACACCAAGACCTATCAATCCATTATCCAAGCAACCCAAGCAGAGGAGAAGTCCCAAGTCAGACTTGAGAACATTTCTCATAACGCCCGCATCAAACAGTTCGCCTTCCGTTTCTGAGTTAACTATCACTTTGTCAACCTTGAGCCAGAAGATTAGCCAAATTCCTTGTTCATGTCTTGTTCCATCTTCAGATCTTGAAATCTTGTCTCAAACAGCCTTGCATCTTAGTTTCATCCTAGTTTCATCCTTTGCATCAGCATCAAAACCTTAGTTGCATTTCAAAAAATCATAAAGTTGCATATGCATTCATCTTCCTACTAGCATTCTAGAATCAATCCTTGTCATTTGCATTATCCCTTTAGATAGAGCATTGTCCCTTCACCCTTCAGTACCTTTTCCACCAGCATCCCCCCATCAGCTTTCCATATCTTTACAGTAGATCCATCATCTTTTGTTCCAAATCCAGAGTTCCACCAACACTTAGTGTTCTACCTTTTGAGTTGTTCCTATCCTATATCCAAGATCAGAGACCATCATCCTCTTTTTTGGCACAACGTGTTGTCATAAAGAAATCAAACCTTGTCCTTGCATAGCCATCATCTCGAGCAAGAGATTGGAGTGCATTGATAAGAAACTTGTTGACCGAAGATCATCAGTCTATCTTAGGTTGACCCCATCATATCTCTGATCCTCCATTTGGGAAAAACAGCAGCTCATTTGTTGACCACTCAGTAATCTTTCACCAACTTTCCACCAGCAACCTGTCCTTCCTCCACCGTCTTGATCCATATCAGTTCCATCCAGCTTCCATCATCGCCATCTTGATCCATCCTTACATTGCATCCTAGAAAGTCATCATCTTTAGAAGTTCATCAACTTTGCATCCATCAACATCTTTTAGCCAAACATCTTGCATCCATTTAGCACTTGCATCTCCATGCCTGTTGAGACCAGATCTCGAAAAAGAAGAAGCATGAATCTTTATCCACCAACAACCTCATCCGATCCCAACCTTTTCACCAACGCCATGATGACCTACAATCCCCAGATCCAAGCCAGTAACCCATGTGAAGATCCAAACATCCCTTCATCCCCCTTGGCAAACCAAGCATTTGTAAATCCTCCAGAAAGCCCACCAGCAACCAATGCCCTTGTACCACAACATCAGCAAAGCACGTTTGTTCACTACCTGCCAGAAAGTACCTCCATCCCACCATCTCTCTATCCACACATCCCCATCAAAACTATCCAAGTTCCAGCACAAGCGTATTCTCCGTTTGTCCAATCATTTTCTGATCCTATCATGAAAACACCCCAAGAGCTTTCCACCATTCCCCTTTTCTTGCAAGGAAGCCTCGACAGTCCCGCAACACAAGCTGCAGCGCCATCCGCTCCATCTCCTACCCCTTTTGCTTCATCATCTGCTATGGCTGCCCAAGCCCAAATCCAACACTTAACCCAAAGTCAGCTTCCACCTCTCACGCAAGCTTTTACACCAAAAGCTTCGCCACCATCTGCAAGTCAAGCAATGCCTTTCACCATCAAAGGAGCACCGTCACCCTTCACCCCCCAAGCACCCGTACCTTCTTCTTTGGGGTTAGCGCAATCGCTTCCCATTCCAACCTCATCTTTCTCTTGGGTGTTTCCTTCATTTTCCTCCTCACAAGCATCCGCTCAACCACAACCTCAACAAGCTCCTTTTTCTCAAACATCATTCGTGTCCCAAGCTCCCGTTGCTCCTACCATTCCATCATCCGCTACAGTGCACCCTAACACAAGCTCTCAGTGGGACCTTACACAAGAAGAAATGAAGGCATGGGGGATCTCATCTCAATCCCCTACATCTATCGTTGCAAGTCAACAAACCGCCTTCGCCCAAGCAGCACAGCAGCAACTACCCCAACCACCGCCAGCTTCAAGCTATTCATCCCAAAACCCAAATACCTTCCAGCAAGTTCCACCACCTCAACAGCCAACTTTCCCCAGCTATCTTACCCCATCACCCTTTGCTTCTAGCTTTCCCACATCTGTTCCACCTCTAAGTAACGCTGGCATGCACCCAGCTTATATCAGCCAAACCCAAAGCCAACCTCAGCAACTACCACCATCATACCCACAAGCAGCATCATTCCAACAGCCTCCCCAACAGCAACCACATGTCCCCTTTCAGCAAACACCCATCATTCCTCAACAACAACAAGTCCCTTGCTATCAGCCTCAGCAACAAATCCCTATCATCCCCCAGCAACAACAAGTTCCCATCCATCAGTTACAACAGCAAGGTCCAAATGTCCAATATCAGCAAGCAGTCCCACAACAACCGCCAGTTCAACAACAGCAAGCAGCCCAACAACATCAAGAGGTTTCATATCATTTACCACAATACCCCCCTATGCCACACCAGCAATATCCCCAGCAACCATTGCCCCAAAATCAGTTCCAACCCATTTATCCACAGCAAACGCCATATCTAGTTTCACAGCTTCCATCACAAGCAGAAGTCACAGTTCCCTCGCCACTCAATGCTGAGTGGGAAGCAATGAAAAATGCTCTAAAAGAGCTACAAAGTGGAACAAAGAATAAATCATATAAGTTCGAAGAGGTGTGCTCATATCCCTTCGATCGGTCCATAGCAACTATCCCTTTCCCCAAGCATTTTGAGATGCCCAAGTTTGACAAGTATCGAGGGAAAGGAGATCCAGTAAACCATATCAAAGAATTCTACATGGCATGCCAAGAAGTGGCTTACAGTGATAACTATCTCCTGCGCCTATTTCCCAAAAGCTTGGGAGGAACTACTGTTGAGTGGTTTTACAAAATACCACATGGGACAATAAAAACCTTTGCTGAACTCTCTGAGAAGTTCATCACACACTATGCCCATAATGTGGAGAATGAGTTGTCCTTGCTAGACCTATGCAACTCAAAGCAGAAAGACGGAGAAAGCCTTGCAGAATACTTGCAAAGATGGCAGAATCTTACAACCAGGTTATCATATCAACCGCCAGAGAAGCATCTAACAAAGATCTTCATTGATAACCTGCATCCAAAGCTATCCCATCACATGCAAATGAACTATCTCCAGACATACCAAGACATCAAGAGCAAGGGCATAGGCATCGAGAAAGCTCTCCTAGACGAAGGCACTATTCGTCACTTCAAGGATGATTCCAAGAACAAACCCAACAATGATAAATCCCGTTATTGGAATCGTAACAAGAATGTTGTTACAGATGGAGCCACTGACACTAAAAATGTACAATTCATTGTGGCTAGTCCTACACCAGCTCAAACATACCAACCGCCACAAGCACCCATCTATCAGCAACCACCAGCTCCCGCATATCAAGCACCTATTTATCAGCAGCTTCCTCAAGCTCATCAACCACCTGTGCAACAGTATCAGCAGCAATACCAACAGCAATAACCAGCACGTCAAGGCAATCCTGTTAACGTAGTTAACGTTGCCCCAAGGCAGAACAAGCCCAACAATCAGAACAATCCAAAGAGGACTTTCACACCTTTGGGTGAGCCTCTGGATCAGATCTTTTATCGGCTAGCCAAGGCAAATATGATCACATATCCGTCCATCCCACAGAAGGATGACAACGCACCAAAGTCTGATTGGTATAAAGAAAATGAATACTGTGATTACCATCGTGTGAAAGGGCACACAACATTGAAGTGCATGCGGCTTAAGAACTACATCCAGGATCTCATTGATCGCAAGGAGATCCAGGTCGATGCACCAGCTCAAGCTTCACCCAACACCGGTTTGCAAATATATCAAAATGTGTTCCCTCAACACGATACCGGGAAGAATCAAGCCAACGCCAATCAGCCCCAAAATCATGGCAAAGGCAAGCAAGAAGATCACACAGCGGCTTACATCAACTATGACAAGTATGTCGGATGCATAACTCAAGTTGAGCCCATCCAAGATGAGTCCACCATCAATACCATCCATGTCAGAGGGCCGGATCGACAATGTGCTGCAACTACCCGCAGTGGTAGGATAACTGTTGCCGGTGCTCCTCCGAGATCAGCTGCTCCTCCAAGGCCAACATCTACTGCATCCACAGCATAGTCTAACACCAGGCCAGCATCAAATGCACGCACAACACAGCATAATGCACCAAGTGCACAATACAATATCATAGAACATCTTGGGAACATGCCAGCCCAAATATCCATCTTGGATTTGCTCCGCACATCACCCATCCATCAGGAGATCCTGGACAAAGCTCTAAAAGAAGGCCATGTCCCCACGGACATTAACACAACTCAGTTTGAAACTCTTGTGGGACACCTATCAGCAGCATGTGCCTTGTCCTTCAAAGAATCTGATATACCAGATGTCGCTCCTGACCATACTCTCCCTCTCTGCATTGCTGTCATGGTCAGAGATTTTGCCATCAAACGAGTTCTAGTGGATAATGGCTTAGCCCTCAACTTGTGCACATTAAAATTCATCAAGAACATCGGGTTCACGGAGGCCGACATACAACATGAGCAAATCACTATCAAAGCATATGATAACTTGGAGCGTACCTCTGAAGGTACTATGACTTTGCCTATCCAGCTAGGCCCAGCAATGCAAGATACTCTCTGCCACGTTGTTGATCTTGACCTACCGTTCAATATCCTCCTCGGTCATCCATGGATCCATTCCATTAAGGCCGTACCATCTACTTACCATCAGTGCATCAAGTTTCCACATCAAGGCACTGAGGTTACCATCCACGCTGACCCTAACCCCTTCGCATACTGCCTTGCGATGGAAGCATCTTTCCCTCATTCTACTCATTGTCCTGGAACTGATATTGGTACTTCTATTGCTAGCTCATCCCGATCCCATCGCGATCCAGAGACCATCCTTTCTTCCACCTTATCATCCGTCAAGATCAACAACCAGGGCTGTGGCGGATACAGCCTCAGTGATGCATTTGCTGTAGGAGCTCTTCCACGAGATCCACATACTCAAGGGCGCCCAAGTTGTCAAAACAAGCCTGTTGAAGAACATTATAAGCTCAACCAAATCGGAAACATGACTTTTGAGTCTCATGGTACCATCAACAGCAAAGAAATGGATCCAGATATTAACAAATGGTTATACAAAGATCCCCCATCACGTGACACCCAACTTCTTGAGTACTTCAAAGAGAAATATCCAATCCCCTACAAAAATGTCACAGAACACTATAACTATCAAGGTGGTGGTCTAGGACCACAAGAGGATGGAAATTTGTTTCCTATCATACCATCCCAAAATCCAGAACAGCAAGGACTTGGCTTTAATACCTCTCGCCTGCTTGAACAAGAGCCCAATACCACAACTGCGGACACTAACATGACCAACGTGAACTTTTCGAATAGCCAGGATGACCTCGTGGAAATTGAAGACATCCCCGAAGAGAAAGACATCCGATCCTACGACGATATCTTTGCCGACGACACCCTCCTGGGGACTTCTGTCCTCCAACAACTCTCCATTAACCTCATAGATCTTCCCCTCACAAACCCCGACCTCATAGATTGGGACCAACCAAGCATCGCACACATCGATGAGTTCCAAAGCGCACAAGCACTCCTAGAATTCATGGGGGCATCAGGTCCAGCAAGCAATCAGGATCCAACATCAATCTCTGTCTATCAGCTTCACCCAGAAGGATATTTTGGGGAAGAGGCAAGCTTTAGTCGCAAAGATGAAATAGCAAAAGAACATCATGAGTCTTTATGTGAAAACCCCCTTGGGGCACATTCTGATTCCAAAATAGTAAAAATAAAGGGCGTATCTTCTAGTGAAAACCTGGCAATTCAGGCGCTAGAAGATGAAGCCTTGCCTCTTCCCCCTATCCAAGATTATAGACCAGAGCAGTCGCCGATCATCATAGAGGAGACCAAGCCAATCAACTTGGGAACAGAAGAATGTCCAAGGATCACCTACATTGCAGTCAACCTAACAGAAGGAGAAGAAATCGCTCTCAGTGCCTTGCTCAAGAAATCCATCATCAACTTTGCATGGTCATACGCCCACATGCCTGGGCTTGATCCTATTCTTGTCGTTCATCATCTAGCAGTGGATCCTAATGTCAAGCCAGTGAAGCAGAAGCTAAGGAAAATGCATCCAAAGGTAGCATTGCTCGTCAAAGTAGAGCTTGAGAAGCTCCTCCAAGCTAAGATCATCAGAGCAATAGATTATTCAGAATGGATCTCTAACATGGTGCCAGTCACAAAGCCTTCTGGCGACATCAGAATCTGTACTGATTTCAGGGACTTGAACAAGGCATGTCCTAAGGATGACTTCCCATTGCCAAACATAGACATGCTTGTAGACCTCACAACGGGTCACGAAATGCTATCACTCATGGATGGATTTTCAGGCTACAATCAGATTCATATAGCAGAAGCAGATCAACATAAAATAGCATTCACAACCCCATGGGGTACCTTTTGCTACAACATGATGCCATTTGGGCTAAAGAATGCAGGAGCAACATATCAACGAGCAATGACAGCCATTTTCCATGACATGATCCACAAGATCCTTGAGGACTATGTGGACGATATCCTTGCAAAATCCAAAACAAGAGATGAGCACCTCGACATCCTAGAATGTGTGTTTGATCGTCTGAATCATTATGGCTTAAAGCTTAATCCTAAGAAATGTGTCTTTGGTGTTACATCTGGCAAGCTTCTAGGCTTCATCGTCTCTCGACGAGGCATAGAGATCGATCCTAAAAAGGTCAAAGCAATAACAGAGATGCCTCCACCAAGAAATCTCAAACAGCTTAGAAGCCTACAGGGCAAGCTTCAATCAGTACGGCGGTTCATCTCGCAACTAGCGGACAAGTGCCAACCATTCTCACATCTCTTATGCAAAGACACTAGCTTCAAGTGGGATCCCATATGTCAAAGAAGCTTTGATAAGCTCAAGGAGTATCTAGCTAATGCTCCAATCCTAGTACCACCGGTTTCAGGATGCCCACTCATCCTTTACATCTCAACAACAGCTACAGCACTAGGGGCACTCCTAGCACAGCATGATGATGAAAACAGAGAACGAGCTATCTACTATATCAGTCGCACTCTTGTGGGCTATGAGCTTAACTATTCACCCATGGAGAAAGCATGCTTAGCAGTGGTCTTTGCCACTCAAAAACTTAGACATTACATGCTTAGCCACACAATCAAGCTCATATCAAAGGTGGACCCTCTTAAGTATCTATTATCAAGAACAACCCTCACAGGCCGTATGGCAAAATGGGTCATGTTACTCAGCGAATTTGACATTCAGTATGTAGATCGCAAAGCAATCAAAGGGCAAGTCATTGCCGATCAACTAGCAGAAGCACCACTGGTGGATGCCTATCCACTAATCATGGAATTCCCCGATGAACATTTATGCATGATTGAAGAGCAGCCCATGTGGAAACTATACTTTGATGGTTCCAACACATCCCATAGCTCTGGGGCAGGAATCCTATTCGTCACACCTCAAGGTGACTATATTCCAAAATCATTCAAGTTGGGATTCCCTTGTACCAACAACATTGCAGAATATGAGGCACTCATCTTAGGTCTCAAAATAGCTATCCAATGGAACATCACAGAATTACAAGTATTTGGAGATTCACAGCTGATTATCAAACAAGGCCTAGATGAATATCAGACAAAGGATGACAAATTGCTACCCTACAAGCAACTGGTGGATAAACTGAAAGAGCATTTCCTACATCTACAATTCAGTCAGATCCCAAGGCTTCAAAACAAAGCAGCAGATGCAATGGCAACCATCTGATCTTTATTGGAAATCCCACGTGACGCAACACAGTATGAATTTCTAGTCGAGCAACTACATTCACCAGCTTATGAGAACGCTGATGCAGACATGGTGTGTGTCTTGGTTGGTCCCCAATCCCCATGGTACCATGACATCCATGCATATCTAAAAAATGGTATCATATCTCCCCATCTCACCAATAACCAATGCCAAAACCTTATTCGCAGAGCTTCCCGCTACACTCTTGTAGCCAACACCCTATATCGTCGCGGGTATCACAATGTCCTATCTAGATGTTTAGACTCAAACGAGGCCATCCTGGCCTTACAAGAAGTTCACGCTGGAATTTGCGGTGCCCACACGAGTGGCATGGTTCTAGCAAAGCAGCTACTTAGAGTTGGATATTATTGGCCTATGTTCAGAACATGCGCCCACCATCGGATGAAGAATCTTTCCTTGCTTAGCCTATGTTGTTGCATGATCGAATGGCATTTTTTTAATTCATGTGATCATGCGACCGCTCTATCATTGGTGCATGTGGACTGCACTATTGGCGTATGTGGGTCCTAGCAAAACACTCTTTATTAGTCTTTCCTGCATTTCATTGGCTTCTTTCACCTGCCGTGTTTCCTTTTTGCTTCGTCGCATGATCGCAAGGCTATTATTTTATTCATGCGATCATGCGACCAATCCATTTTCTAAACTCGCATGAAATCAGGACTTCATAGTTGCAAGTGATAGTTCATTGAAAAATATGCTTCGAACATCTTCAGTCAGCGACCATCTAAAATCATACCTTGAGATCTTCCAAATTTGCAGAGTTTTAATAACCAAATGTCTTCCAAATTACTCATACTGCCCCATGAAATGAATCTCTAAAATTTCAATTTCCAGACTTATGATTGCATCAATCATGTGAGAAAAACTTCCATTAATCCCTTGTATATGCCTGGTGAACATATCTTTACAGTCAACTTTCATCTAGAAAAGATCATCAATGAGAGCATGATATCCTTTCCGGATTGGGATCTATCACCTACCCATCATGACAATGCTTTAAACCAACCCACCAGGCCTAGAGATGAGAGGGCAAGAGAAAGGGAAACCTGACAAGGATAACCTACCTATGAAAGACTTAGACCTAGACACAAATTAGACTAGACATGACTTGACATCAAATACTTCCACTTTTAATAGCATGGTTATGGGGTGAAAAGTGGGGCAACAGCTGGCTTTGACTGGGGACTTAAACATTCCCATGTTTAAGAAATGAATCCTATATCTCTGGTTTCACAAACTAGTAAGAAAAAGGGTGACAACACAACAAAACTGGAACAAGAACAAAGGAAAGGAAACAAGGGGAAAATAGGAAAGAAAACAAAACAAACTAAACACAACAAAAAGACCTCATATAAGGTGGGAAAAACTAGACAAACCTTATATGAGAAGAATCCTGCATTGATCAAGCAAAGCCATTTACAGGCTGAGAGAAATATGACCCTTATGAAATAGAGGTCTGCATATGCTTGAATTCTTGAAGTCCATCAGCAACCCCTTACTCTTATGAGAACAGGGCCAATTCAACAACCTTTCAAGCAATGGTAGTTTGCCAAATAACCATCTTTCATCATAAACTTCCTCATGACAGATTTTTGTACTTTCATGCTTTTGCTGCAACAGAGACCAATTGAATATTGGATTATCTTCATAACACATACTCTATTTAGGACTGAGACCTTCCTGAGAATTCTGAACTTTATTGTTACTTAACACCAGACCATCCATCAAAAAGTCATCATCATTATGCTCACTAATTCCATCCTCCTTAGCTTTGACTGATTCATCAGAAGTTAGGAAAAAATTTTGGCCTATATTTTCAATATCATGAATGCTATCACTAGTGTGTATGTCTGCTATTTGTTCAACATTCTCTTAAGATATATTATTTTCTGAGATAACTTGACTAGTGATATCAACATCACATACCTTAGAGAAACTTTCTGCAGCCTCAAGTGATTCAACTAAGAGAAGTGATTGCTCATTTTGTCCATGATTAGCATTGTCCTCTACCTCAATCATCAACTCCTTACTCTCCGTAGCAGTCAAAGCAATCTTTTTAGCTTCAATAACTTCAGCATGCTGAACTAAAACTGATTCTTCTATTTGCAATACTAAAGACGGTTCTAGATTCATACTCATAGATTCTTGGGAAGCATTCAAATCATAGTCCACCACAGGAACTACCTCCTCTTGATTGATTTTGTAAATTTTATCAGAACAAGATGGTCCCTGAACATCTTCTATAATCATATCTGAACTATTTGTAGTGTGCTCTTGACATTTATTTTCAGACATAGGCAGAGCATTTTCCAAAATCTTCTCACTATGCTCATCCTTAGGAAAGAAAGTCCTCTTTTGAACCTCAAATGAAGAATCTAAAGGTGTAATTAAAGATTCCAAAGGAAAAACTGTCGAGTAACAAGGAATAAAAACAACCTTTTCTTCTTCCTATGATGGTTCAGGCTAGAAGTGCTCTTCATGCTGATGATTCATCCATGGTAGTTCAGATTCTCTCAAAGCAGGGAAAATGGGAGAAGATAGAGCATCCTTTTTAGAACTCACATCAATGCTGTGCATTTTAAATGTTGGTTGTCTTTGTCTTGCTGAAGGAACTTTCAAATTTGCAGCTACCTTTGCATCTTGTTTCTTTGAGCCTAGCTCATATTCTATAAATAAATTTCCAAAGTTGCCATTGGAATATGATGTAGACTCACTACAATCCACATTTTTTTGTGGAGCTTCAATTGCTAACCTTTGTTGTGGTTCAGGCAACCGCAAAGCTTTATTACTACATTCATTAGCTTGCTCTAAAAAACCTCTTTGATATGGATTGTTGAAGTTTGGGAGTTGTCTTTTCAAAGCAATCAACTCATTGGACAACTTCTGAATCATCGCTTCCTTTGAAGTAGCCTCACTAATGCTAGCTCTATCATGAATTTCATGATTCCATATCCCTGTAGCAAACATATCATCCTCCAATTCCACAGCAATTCTTTGAGCTGCCTCCAAATCTGCAATTCTAGATCTTCTCAACTCAAAGCCTATGTCAGGAGGCATAGCAATGATGAAAAATGTTTTCAGGTTACCTGTTGTAGATCTGTTTGCTACTGGAATTCTATGAATGATCTTATTAAAAATAGCAACAAAATCTCTCATGCTCATAGAAGGTAACTTCTTCCCTGATGTTAGTTGAGCCAACAAAGCACATTCATCTTCAACAATTTTAAAACAATCTTCAAAAGATGCTCTCATGGTATCCCAATTTGTAATGGATCCATCAGCCAAATGATAGAACCAATCTGTAGCCACCTCAGTAAGAGATCCAACAAATAACTGGACTACAACATCTTTTTGGTTAACTCCCAAGATGTTTATAGCTGTGAAAAATGCCCTTATGTGTTCATCTGTAGTAACCTTCCCATCTCCAGAGAACTTAGGTATGTTCTTTCTAGAACTGGAAGGCAAAGGATGATAAACTGCAAAGTTAAGTGGTCCAGTGGCAACTGCCCAAGGTGCAGCCATCTCCTAATCTTTTCCTCAAAAAATTCTATCCTCAATACATTGACAAAAATCTGCATAAAATTTCATAAAATTAATGAGAAAGAGGATGATGTTACCTCAATCTTGTGGGTCACTGAATGTTTGAATTGGTACTTGATTTAGCCTTTGATTTCTGGATTTGTCTTTGTACCATAGGGGCCAACTTTCTAGCTAGCTTTCCTTCTTTCAACACTTCACTAGCTCTTTTGTAATTGGAAATATATCCTCACGAGGTTGCACCCTTTTTCCTCATGATAGGTAAAGTGACTAATTGTGAGCATTAGTCTTCTAAAATTTTCAATTAACACCAAGGCTCTGTAATTGAAAACCTTGTAAATGGGGTTCTTTGAGAAAAGAGTCGCCAATTGCCCAAGAAGTAATGAAAATGAATAATGCAGCTTGAAAAACCAAAGTATTCTTCCTCCTAATCACCAAAAACACAAGCTGGGAAACTGAATGGTAAGAACCTTCAAATTCTTCAAACTCTGATATGAAATAGGGTTCTTTAAAAAAACACAGAGTCGCCAATCTCTAGCAGAGATAACAATAATAAAACTGAGAAAACAATCTCTAGCACTGGTCTTCTTTTCCAACTCCCTAGTAGAGTCGCCAAAAATTTGTTAGTAAACAGATTTGTCCTTCTTGTTCCTTGTGACAATATGACTCTCAATGCCCAAATTATGAACAAAACCTACTTACAAACAATTGAAAAGCCTTTCTCTGATTACTGGCTTTTCTCTGAATTGGTAGGTACAGCTCCCTATGTGTATGATATTCAAAGAATAATGTTTTGCTCCTAAACTAACATGGGGTATGCTCTTAACCCGAGAGCAGAAGAGGCAAACCAAAATAAGTCTAGCCAGAACTTAATCCAGGCAGGAAAAGCTTCTAATCTAAGACCAAGTAGCAAACTCACAAATCCTATGAATTTAGATGCTCAGCAACTACCTACAGAAATGCAAATGAAACATAAAGACCTTCTAATGAATCCTTCCCTGAATCTCCCATAGCACATCCTACTCTGTTCAATTCATATCCTTATAACAAAAAGAAAGAAACATCCTTTCTTACTTCCTGCAATTCAGATTTAAAAGAAAGACACATAGAAGCAACAACTAATTGGTTCCTCTCTGAACATCCCACAACACATCCTACTGAGGTTTATTCACATCCTTGCAACAAAAGACTAAAACATCCTTTCTTTCTTATTGAAACTTAGATTAAGAGAAAGAACCAACTAATTGACTAATTGGAATAGAAATTATTGACATAAAAACACCCTTTATTGACTTTGCAATATCAAGTCTTGTTACATCAACAATTTTCCGACCATTACATTGATTTCCTTTACAGTATTTATAGAACTTACAATGCTTGCGGGAAATGATTCAACTTCCAAAATACAAAAAGACAAGGCACAAAGAGAGAACATCTCGGTGATAGAATTTGAAAATCCCATCACTGACATGGGAATAAGAAAAGACATCATGACCGTGACACTTCATTTCAAGACTTTAATCTTCTTCATGATCAACATCTGTCAGGCCAAATCCATTGGGTTTTCAGAGTCACAAATAATCGCCAACAACCAAGTCTTCAAACAGCATGATTCTTCATCCTCGAAACATGACTTTATCTGATAATCTGTATGTTTTAAACATTCTTCATAACACTTATGATAACAGAATCACCCATCGAGTCTTCGGTTAGCCTTCATAACCCAAATTCTATGAGAAATACACCTGTGAAGTGCAATTTATATCTTCTCAAGTACTCGAACTCCAAATTTCCGCTCCAAGAATTTCATGCACTTTCGAGCCATACTTCCCAAAGAGAAAAGATTCTTTGGATCATTTTAAGAAGACCCATGTGATCAGATTTGAAAAAGAATTCAAATCCTACAAGATATTAGACGGCGGGTTTTGGCACTATCAGGTGCGAAAAATTTCTTCATTGCGGAAAATGCACATAGTAGATGTGATTTCCACATAACAGAGAAGCCCCTGCCCATTTTTTTGCACATCATTTTTAAGTGCCAAGTGCCTTTTAACTTAAGGCTCATGCCTTTTAAAACTTTTAAAATAATCACCTTATCGAGCTCAGTGGGACACATGGAACCATCCCGCTAAGCTGCAAAGCATATTTCGCACCTTAGCGGCAAAATGGGAACCATTGATTCGACATCTCAAAAATTTAACACCGTAGACAATTCTTCTTGGACCCACAGAGACACGTGGAACCATCCTGCTTTCCCTCGAAGAATCTTTAATACCACAAAGGGATAGCGGGAACTCTTGATGAAGGATCTATCTTCGTGCTTGCATCATATGATAACCAGCAGACATGGAACACCTTTACACATGTCATAATCTTGCATGATCACATAGCATGTTTTAAACTCTTGCGATCATGTGACTACTCAAAATGAACTGATATAATATTTAGTAACTAAAACTTTACTTGCCCAGCTTACATTGTCTCTTAACTATTTATCTTTAGTCGCGAAACAACGTGGTCATCTTTCCTAACCGCCAAATGTACTTTATTCCTTCTCTGACCTAGTGACTATGAGAAACTTACTGGGCTCACCATTAGAAGATCAATGGCCGTCGCTTCTTCACATAGACCTCCAAGATCCCTTCAGAACATGCGCCCATCATTGAATGAAGAATCTTCCCCTACCTAGCCTATGTTGTTGCATGATCGCATGGCATTTTTTTAATTCATGTGATCATGCGACCGCTCTATCATTGGTGCACGTGGACTACACTATTGGCATACGTGGGTCCCAGAAAAACACTCTTTATTAGTCTTTCTTGTCATTTCATTGGCTTCTTTCACCTGCCGTGTTTCCTTTTTGCTTCGTCGTATGATCGCAAGGCTGTTATTTTATTCATGTGATCATGCGACCAATCCATTTTCTAAACTCGCATGAAATCAGGACTTCATAGTTGCAAGTGATAGTTCATTGAAAAAGATTCTTCGATCATCTTCAGTCAGCGACCATCTAAAATCATACCTTGAGATCTTCCAAATTTGCAGAGTTTTAATAACCAAATGTCTTCCAAATTACTCATACTGCCCCATGAAATGAATCTCTGAAATTTCAATTTCCAGACTTATGATTGCATCAATCATGTGAGAAAAGCTTCCATTAATCCCTTGTATATGCCTGGTGAACATATCTTTACAGTCAACTTTCATCTAGAAAAGATCATCAATGAGAGCATGATATCCTTGTCGGGTTGGGAACTATCACCTACCCATCATGACAATACTTTAAACCAACCCACCCGGCCAAGAGATGAGAGGGCAAGAGAAAGGGAAACCCAACAAGGATAACCTACCTATGAAAGACTTAGACCTAGACACAAATCAGACCAGACATGACTTGACATCAAATACTTCCACTTTTAACAGCATGGTTATGGGGTGAAAAGTGGGGCAACATATATATATGTATATATATACATATATATACATATATATATATATATATATATATATATATATATATATATATATATATATATATATATATATATATACATATACATATGTATATATATATATGTGTGTGTGTGTGTATACATATACATATATACATATATAGATATATATATATATATATATATATATATACATATGTATGTATATATGTATATATATGTATGTATGTATGTATGTATGTATATACATATATATATATATATATATATATATATATATATATATACATACATATGTATATATATATATGTATGTATGTATGTATATATATACATATGTATGTATGTATGTATGTATGTATGTATGTATGTATGTATGTATGTATGTATATATATATATATATACATATATACATATATATATATATATATATATATATATATATATATATATATATATATAACTAATGATTTTACAATATCATCTACCGATTTCCTAAATGGACTTACTCACAATGTCTACTTATGATGTTCTCATTTTGGTTGTTAAACATCTTTACGTTTGACATGAGATTCACAAAGAAATGAAACTAGTATTGTAGAGTTATCTTGAAGTGCAAATTAACCTAGGTAATATTTTGGATTGATTACATATTTACATTTGATCTCACTAAAACCTATAGGGATTTTCTTTCTATAATAGAGTTTTGATTTATCAATTATTATTGGATCAATTTCATCCAAAGGGATACTAAAAAACACATTCATCATTATTTTTACATATATGAATTTTTGTAATCATTCTTCAATATTAAAATACATGCTTTAAAAAAGATATTCAAATTGAGGTTTGAGCTCTAATTTTCCTAATATTGTTGCATTTAAAAACTCTTATATTTTGTCTGAAGATAAGATAGAAGTTAGCATTGCAAATGTGTAAGAATCGCTACATCTAAAATATCTTGCATTGTCTTAAATGGGGTAATTCATATAAATACAAATTTACAATTTGATATTATAAAAAATAACAAAGATTACAATGTGAATAAGATGATAGAAATACAGACAAGGCAAAATCTGATAGAGATTACATGTTTTAAAAATGTGGAAGCACATACATGGCATATAAACTATGTGAATTCTTCAAAGAGATGTCATCCCACAAAATGCAATGGTGTGGGATATGTAGACAAAAGATTTGTTGAAAAGGATTTAGAAACTTTCAAGCAAACACAATTGGCATGCATAAAGACATATTCTTTGGTAACATCCTCCCCACCTATGTCAAAATTGGAGCTTTGGAATAGGATATTTATATCCATCAAAGCATAATAGTAAGACAATTCATTTCAAAGATTATATTATGAATACTCCTTCTAGTAGACATGCATGCAAAACGTGGAGTTATAGACATCTCCTTGAGGCAATTTCACAAACATTTGAAGTGCATTGTTTGTGATTCCACATTTTGCAAAAATTTATGGCTCGACAATTTGCATGCATGTCTACCAGAGTATTTCCAACTATAATATCTGACAAAAATCCCCTAGCTGCTATTCTTTGATGAATGCAAATAGCCTATTTTGAAGCTTTCATTTTGGCACAAGCAAAGAAGATGTTGGCATTTCTAAATCTTTTTAAAAAAATAATGAATCTGAATATCCCGCAATCATAACATTCCATGAAATGACATCTCTTTAAAGCACTTTGTCAAACAATCCACATGCATTATTTGGGCTTCCACATTTTTGATACATGTCTATTAGAGCATTTCCAAGTATAACTAACAAAAATCCACCTTCCATATTGCTTTCATTAAAATATAGTGTCTCTTTGATGAACATCCAATACCCTGATTTTGGTTACAAAACATGCATAAAAAAACCTTTATAGGTGTCTAGGCTGTGAGCATCCATACAAACATAAAAACATCAATACAACAAAATTAGAATGTTTTGATAAGTGCAGGTGTACACAGTTCTTCCAAGTGACATGAGAGACTAAAGGAGGTTGTTATTGTTCCAAATGACCCTTCCAAATTTCATAACAAAGAATACAAACTATTTTTAGGCTCTTTTATCAAAACTCACTATCTAAACTATCTTAACCCATGAGAGTCACAATTAGTGAGTTTCATTCATTTTTTAAGTTGTGTCTCCATTTGTAGCCATTATAACAACCCGATATTGTTTTCTTAAATGTTCATTAACATCATTGAATGGATAGAGGGTCCTGACATATGCTATTGGCCATCAATGACAGTGATTTGGAAAATATTGTATGATTGGTTTTTCATAGTGTTCTTTTGAATTTTTTCCTTTTCAATGGGAAGTCTTTCATTTTTGTTAAAGTTTCATTTAACTATTGTTGTAATCATACATTTTTTCCCATGAATATACTTTTAATTCCAAGTGAGATCCATGTTTAAGGTGAATAAGGACAGTGTGCATACAAAGTTTGTAAGTCTGATTTTGGATAGTGAGTCTCCAAAATCTATAGGTATTGTTACCAAGAAAAAGAATATAGAGGGAATGTTCATTATAAGTCCATGGAAAGGATTGGAAGTCTTTGTTTTTGCATTGAGTCTCTATGACAAAGAGTTTAGTCCAAGCCCAAGTATGTAATTCTTGTCATGTTATATGTTAGCACTATCACATGAATATTTTAGGTTGCTAATTTGAATCATTATTCCATTGTTCCCTATTGCCCCTAATTATCAAAGGTAATGGTCCATGTGATTCTATGATCAATTATTTAGTCAGAAATTGACCCTTGTTACATGTCACTCCATGAAGTCTCCAAGTATGATACTCTTCCAAGAAGGCCTTGTGGGTGAGTTTTCCTAATGGAGCCTTGGAAGCCAAGTAGGACATTAAAAATAAATTCAATATTTGACCATATAGGGGAAGCTATCTACAAATGGATCCCTCATCAGACATATTCCTTTGAGAAATTGTGTAAGGTCAGTTTTGTCAGGCTAGTGTCAGGTAGAGAATCCAACACCAACATCAAATCTTTAAGGGTATTACTAACCCAAACTCAATTCAAGTTCCTTAGTCTCACAAAATGAGGTATATAACAAGATTAATTTCAAAAAATTATTCACAAAATTAGATTCACATTAGGACTCTAAGTGTATCTTGACATAACAACTCCCAACAAAATGTTCACCATCAATATAGATTTCACAAATGTATAAGGACTCTTCATGGGTTAACTCTCAAGAAACTAATCATGTTATACTCCTCAACTCCACACACTAGACTCTTACACTCCTAATCCAAAAGATTATGAATGCCCTTTAACATAATTTATTTTACACCTTGGAAACATCAAACATAAAAGAGACTCCCATTGTCTAAATAGATCCCAAAAATCAGACCTAAAGTCATTAGGCCTCCATCTCCCAATGACTTATCATAATTTTCATAACATAATCTTTTCAATCATTAAAAAAATCTCCTAAGACCTTGTTTGTATGATAATTTAAAAAAAGTATTATAATATTCCAAAGGGAAATCCTTATTCCAGTTGAACTCCAAAACCTCCATTTTGATGGTTAATTATTAGTCTATCCAAGACTGTCAACACACATACACACAACTTTACTAATCACTATTATGATAGCCATCTTCCAAATGATATTTCAGAGATACAAAGAAAGGATAACATTCTTATGATTTTTCAAACCATGACCCCAAGAGGAATTGAAAACACACTTTTCCCATTGACCAATGACCATTTCATTTTTTATTAACAAGAGATCAGGACTATTTGATCACACTCTCACCAATAGACACATTTACTTTACAACAAGGATGAATGGTCTCCTCAACAAAATAATGCATGCTCATTCATGGATGATAATGTCCCTCCAAGATACAAATTACATACCTTTCAAAGTGAATTTACAAAATGGGAAACAATTGCATTTAATAAAAGAAAACTACCTAATTATAAATGTCACTGTTATAGGATAGTTTGATAGTGATCTTCAAATCAAGGATTTCAAATAACTTAAAATTGGTGTCATACAATCTTAAAGGATCATTTAGGTTTTCTACAAACTTAATTAACTCCTTGCAATATTTGGTAACTTTAAATAACAATGAGTCGCTAATTAGCAAGAATACACGAATGTTATAGTCTAACAATTAGAAATGTGGAACAAATATCCATTTGATTCATTGATCTTCTTCTAAAACTACATATCTTGTGCTATGTGTATGGTTTATTCTCGATGTTTTCATCTTAACCCTATATTTATATTTTTATAGAAAGAATAATTACTTCAATATGTAACGTAAACATTGATATATTATACTTGATTACATATGATTTTATAGACATGAATATCTATAGTTTCGGCATGTAGAGGATCATCACTTATTGTGTACAAGGAAATGCACCTTCATAGGATTAGTATTGAGCAATAAATGAAATAGAAACTAAATAAACCACAATATAACAACTATTTAGCAAATGAAAGATCAATTGAGCATCCTATGGCTCTCTATCTAAGAGTGTTAATGTGAAGCTCTCAACAAGCTACCATTAATGACAGTCCTAGAATGAGAAATGATAATGATAAAGAAAATGCTAACAATTAATTCAAATTGAAATGCTAAATTTCTCTTAAAATGTCTTTCTAGCTATAAAATGCAAGAGGTTCTATGAAATTCTCAGATGTGTGGTTATGAATTATGAGGATTTTGGTCTTCCTTTTATAGATTTTTCCAATGGTAGGGGGTGTAGTGTAGTTGATCATGATTAAGCCTTGGTTGAGTCTTTGGTTCCACCCTTTGAAGATAATGCAAAGTTTGTGTCCCCAAAGCTTGGGACAAGTAGACAAGATCAATGGACAAGATTCTCTTTCACTTTGAGTGATTGAGATTGAATTTGGCTTGATCCATGTGAATGTCTTTCCTTAAATCCTATTGGTTGATTGAATTTCCTCCCCTTTTGGGTTGTTGAGATAAATTAGGATTTATTAATTGATTTAAATTCATTTATTTATCCATGTACCCCTTGAATGGGTTGAATTTGATTTAATTTCAAACTATACAATTAATAGAATTAATTGCACTTTGATTTGATTTAACTTGATTAAAATGCTCTCAATTTTGATTTACCTTGAATTAATCATTGATTTTAATTTTGATTGGCTAAATATTTGATTTGATTCAATTGCTTTATCTTGTCCTTGATTTTCTTTGATTTGCTTTGATTTTGCTTTGATTTTGTTACTTAATTTTCTTTATCCATTTTTCAGTGATTACAAATGCCCTTCTTTGAGTTGACATGAAAAGCATGTCGATTCAAAGAATACTCTGATCTTGTTGATAATAGGTCATGATTATGTCAATGGTCAATCCTTGATGTGCGTTTGATAGTACTTGATGATCGATTCTTGATATCTGATATGAGATTGATGCAGTTCTTGATTGATTTAATACTCTTGATGCAGTTCTAATGATCATTATGATGATTGATCCTTGATATGATGCTTGATTCGATGAAAGATTCTGATGTGATACCTGATTTAATGATTGATTTGATGTGATGCCCCATTTTATTGATTTACGAAAAAAAATTTGATAAAAGCTTTCACTTTTATTTTGATGGTCGTGCTCCTGTTTCAATGATGATGTTGATTATTATTTGATGGTATGCTCCCTCGGGAAATTAATTGAAATGATTTTGGATGATATGGTTAAGATTGGGAAATTTTGATTTGTTTCCTGATATAGAAATTTGAAAATGCCCTGATCATGAGAGAATTTGAGGAGAAAATATTTGATTGATAAGAAGAGATAAGTTAATGATGGTTTGGTATTGTTTGATGTCAGTCAGAATCACTTGGTTGATGTTGATGTCAATCTAATAGGATAAGTTGATGGGTTGATATTTTTCTCTCAAGATCTAGAGAGACAAAACAATGATTTTCCTTCCTCAAGTTGTAGAGTTAGGAGATTTGATGTGCTCAAGATGAATAAATGGATGAGAGGATAGCTTGATTGACATTAGATGATCACTTGGATGATTTGACTGATTGATATTTGATATGTGATATGATTAGATTTTTTTTGTGATATCTAGTTGATTGGATGTTCTCATGATGAAAAATTAAGGATTGATAGAAGAGAAGGGTCATGAACAAAATTAGGTTGCCCCTAGTTAATCAGAATGATTGATTATTAATGATTTCCTTGATGGAGCATGAATCATTTGATGGATCAAGCATTTTATAATGTATCTTGGTGATGTTGATGTACCTTTGATGATTAGATTGAGCATGATTTTTGATGATGGATACTTCAAACATTGATGATGTTGATCAGGACTTTGATGATATCGATAGACATTTGATGATGTTGATCGGGACTTTGATTATATATTGATGGACATTTGATGATGTAGATTTTAATAAATTTGATGATGTACCATTGATGATATCATTGATCATTTGATGTCTCTTGATTTGGTTTTTTGATGATTAGTCTACCCCCTTTCTATTTTTTTCTTTTTCAAATCTATTTTCAAGCTAAGAAAGGCAAATACTTTAAATGCATTTAATCTAGGATGTATGCAGCTAACTGTCACTATTCAAAAATTTGGAGCTTATATTCATCATTGAGCTTTTGGAACATGAAATTGGTACAACCCTCACTGGTTCAACCATGATGATATGAATACCTCTTTCCTTGGATTTTAATATTGCAAGTAAACAATCAAAGAATTGATCCCTTTCATATACAAATGTCCTCGATGATTCTTTGATGATCATGTCATTAGACAAATTCACATACTGCTATGAATCAACCTGTCAAGCACTCAAGAAGAAATCAAGAAAATATCATGTCTTCATCATTGCTCATCTAGTCAAACTTCATCGATTTGCTAAAAAGACATGATTTCACCAATCAAGTAATCACTTTGAACATTTTTGCTTTTGTTTGTACATCCATATTTCAAAAACTTCATCCACTTTGATCCTTATTTATGTTTAAGCCTTTTTAGATTTTGATTTGATTTGATTAAGCTTTTTGGATTTTGATTTGATTTGTCAAATGTTGTTGTTAAGATCAAGTATTTGGATGTTTGAAATGTAATATTGATCAGTAAGTTCAAGTGTAGCAATTTTTTGATTTTGATGCAATGATTTTGAGACAACTTGTGTCTATTTTGATAAGCTCATTGAACTTGGATTGGGGCCCTTGGTTTGATTTAGCAAAGATCATGCTTTGTTGGGCAATGCAACTTTTAAAAATTTATTTAAGATTTGCAATTTTTAGATTTTTACATTTTTATTTTTTTTTGGCTTTTTAAAAGATTTTTTATGTTTTTGGATTTTAGAGATTTTGTATTTTTTTATTTTTAGAGATTTTTGATGTTTTTGAATTTTAGAGATTTTTTATGTTTTTGGATTTTTCTAAGGAACATTTTCACTTTTTCATATTTTTAGAGATCACTAGTTCTCAAGCAAGATCACATTGAATTTCCCCCAATGTCTAGCAAGGTATAGGACATGAAAGATGGATTTGCAAATTGATGATTCACCAATGAATAGGTAGTGATGGATGAAGCAAGTGAATGATACCCGTAAGACCATCTCCTCAAGATTATCCAAGCTAGGAAAAATAATATCTCAATATAGGCCAATGATGTGGTGTTGGATAGCATATGGAATAATGACCTAGTGTCATGACAATGGTCCAAAGGAGTGGACATATCAAGAGACTTTCTATAACATATTTTCCATTTCTTTTATTTTTCAATTGGATCAAGATCAAGGGATCAATGTGGATAGGATCACACAATCATGATAAAGGGGTGGTGAAGGCTATGAGTGAATGGTTTGGGAATATGGGAAGGCTTCTTAGGAATAATGAAGGTGGCTTTAGGATAAGCAAGATCTTGATAAGGTAGCATGAACGCAACAAGTGAATAGGCTGATGAATAGGATAACTCATGTCAAGATACTTAATGCTCATAGATATGTTCAACCTTGTCAAGATCAAAGGTGAAGAATGTAATATGGATGCAAGTGATATATGATGGATGCAACTTTCCCCCAAGTGTAGAGTGCAAGAGAGAGGAATTACACATGACACCTATTTTCCAGGTTTTCATCATGGCACTTGTCCAAGATGCCACAAGAAGTGGTTTTCACCATAGGATGGATTTCTTTTCTTCTTCTTTTTTCCTTTTTTTATTCTTTTTTCGGATGGACTTGAAAGCCTCATGCTATTTGGATACTCCTTGAAAAGGTATGATATGATGTGCCAAGGCCACTGAAAGGTATGCTCAAAGATGTTGATAGGGTGATGGAAAGGTGATATGGTGGATAAGGTAGAGGGTGGCTAAAGATTTATGCAACATGGATTGGATAATGGAAATGGAAGGATTATGAATGAGAGGATAATAAGTCTTTCCATGTGTGGGTGTGAAAAAGAGAATGGAAGGATAATGAATAGGAGGATAAGAAGTGTTATCAAGATCAACATCGATACACACCTTGAAGGGTAGTGGAATAATAGAGGAAAAATGGGTGAAATAGCTTGGGATTTCGAAGTAAGAGAGGATATGGATCTTGGGATACAAGGACTCAAAATGGATGGATGAGATGGAATGTGTTCAGAAGAATGTAGAGTGGAAGCCTTTGGAAGCTTAATTGTCAACTTTGATTTCTCTTTCATGTGTAAGTCCTTCAAAAGTGACTTGGGAATCCACACTTTCTTTGATTTTTCTTTCCTTTTGGATGCTTTAGAATGCATTTCTTCAATGATGGATTTAGGAATCCACATTTTCTTTGATTTTTTTTTTGCTTGATGGACCTTTGTGGTCTCTTGAATATTTCTTTTTTTCTTTCATTCATATTTCGATTAGATGGGACATGGTGCTCTTCAAACATAAGTGGATTCTTGGATTTCTAATTTTTATGTTGCGCATTCAAATTTCTTCCAAAGGACTTGGGATTGGTGGATGAATAAGGTTGATATGGCTGGTTTATATGGATGGGTTCACATGGAAGGTTCATATGGATGGGTGTTTGGTTTCTCAAGTATGTATGTCTTTGTTGATCTTGATAGGATATAGGGTAAGGGGATGGTTGGATAGGGATGGTAGGAAAGGTTGATGGAGGAATGTAAGGACCCAATATGGATGGAAGATCTGAAGGTTTCAACTTTGAGATATAGGGACCAAGGATGGATTTGGAAGATGTAGAAGGATGATGCTTATGTGAAAATGGAGATAACTAAAATATGGGAAGGACATCAACATCTTTATTGTGAGCTGCATGGCCAAGGCCTTCATCTTTCAGATTTATCTTTGTACCAATAGGCTTATATGTAGCTTTGATAGGAGTGACTTTGATATGAGCAGTTGAAGCTTGAGGGTATTTATTCTTATGAAATGGATCAGGAAGAATGGGAGAATTTTGAGGTAGATATGGAGGCTTATGAAAAGTGGATGTTGGGATACTTTGATCTTGACAAGGATCTTTTGATAGCCTAGGAAGAATACTTTTATTTTGATTTTCAATAAGTTCATTAGAGATGGAAAGTATATCTTGATCTTGCTTAGGGGATGGGTATGATATAGGAGTTGAAGGAATATGGGGTGTTTGAGATGGAAGGGTATCTTCTTGAAAGAAATGGAAGGGTATGAAGGGTTCATCATGGGACTCTTGGGATATGGGACTTTGGTCAACTATAGGATAAGGAGGGATATTATCTTGATCTTGATCCTTCATAATACTTGTTTCTTTGCACTTTTGATTAGTCTATTGACATGGAGCCACTTCAAAGGACAATGTAGGAGTTTCAATTTTCACATGGGATTCTTGAAGGGATAATGGTTCATTTGAAATAGGAATGATAGGCATTGTAGCACATGAAGGCTTGGGGTCTATAACCTTTAAATCATGGAATAAGTTTGTAGTGAGATGTAGGTTTGTATACACCTAAAAATGGTCACCTAGACTATTAGCCCCTTTTGCTAAATCATAAATTGCTTGTTCTTGATCAAATCCTAGTTCTATCATTTATTCGATTATTTTCTATGGGCTAACCATCTTATCCTAAGTTTTTATTTATTTAAAAGGAATATTTCCTCCCCTTTTAATAAATAAAAAGCCCCCACTTTTCCTCTTATCCTAAGTTGCACAAATAAAGCATTATTCTTATTTTATAAAAAGAGAAAAAGTACTTTTTGTCTCATATGGACACAAAAGTCAACTCTTATTTTCCTATTGGAGGATACTTGTGCACATGGATTGCTCCTCTTTCAAACTCCACCGTTGATTAAATCTTTTGCCTCTTAATCTCCATGGTCCATTTCTCCTCATTTCCTTTAAAAGAAGAGCTCTCTTCTTCATTCTAGATCCCCAACTTTTTATGCTAACTTTATGCTGCAGGTTTTCTAGGTCACTTTGGAGTTTTTGAAGATTTGGAGTATTCTTAGCATCTACATCTCATTCTTGCATTCTACATCTCATTCTTTCATTCTTAACTTAGCTTCATATTTATGCTTTCTTAGATTAGCTTCATTTCTATGCTCTAGATTAGCTCACATAGATTAATTAGCTTGGGTTGTAACACTTGCATATTTCCTTTCATAGCTTAGCTTGCATTTCCATTCCTAGCATAGCATTGCATTGCATTTTCATTCTTGATTCTTGAGGATATTGGCATTCTTGCCCTTGTCTTCATTGAATCTCCCATTGCATGGTTTACTAGCAAGGTTATAGGCTAAATAGCTCTAGCTGAGAGCATTCTTAAAAGCCCTTGCACTCCATGCCTAGGGAGCTATGGATCGATTTGTGAGGGCTCATTCTTGAGTTTCCTTGCATGTAATGATTCATAGAAGTGTGACACATTTATAGCACACAAGGTTAGCTTGGATCTCTTTTAGAGGTAGCCCTTGAGGGTATACATAGTCATTATGAAAACTATTTGGGTCTTTGTTTGATGGAGGAATATTGGATAGCTTTGCTTCTATATGAAATGGAGGAATGGTGGAATAGGTGAAAGCTTTAAGAGGACCACTACTAGACATGTGTTCATAAGTTTGATCTTTCTTGAGAGTAGTATCTTCATTAGATGAGTCATTAGGATCTTCAATTTCAATTAATTCATCATCAATAAGATTTTGGATTTTATGTTTCAAGTCCACGCAATCTAAAGTTTCATGTTCATTATGTCTATGATATGCACAATAGTTGCTCAAAAATATAAAACCACATGAAGTGATTTGAGGCAACGTGATGAGATCATTTTCAAGGAGTTTTTCCAAAGCTGATTCATATGAAATTCCCAAAGGAGTAAATGATCTATCCCAAGGATATTTGGATGTATTTGTGTTTCTCAAAGAATTTTCATATGATGAATATTGTTGAGATGGGACTGATTCCTCTTGATTTCCTTGATCAAAGATGAGATTCTCTTGATATTTTTTAAATAGGTTCTTCATCAAATATTGGTTTATCATTAGGATATTCTTGATCAAATATAGGGTTTTCATGATATTCTTTTTTATCAAATTTTGAATTATCAAATATATGGCATTCATGATGTTTTTCTTGATCATAGAGGTAAGGAAACAATGTTCTTAATGAGAATTGGTTGGATAATGTTTCCATTTCTTTTTCCATTTCTTGAATTCTTGTGAATAGAATATTTTTTTGAATCTTTATTGTTAATTGATTTTTGGATCTTAATGGATGTTTTCTTTATTTAATCAAAGACCTTCAAGCACAACATAATGATTTTATCAATTATCACAAGAAATTCTTCCAAGCAATATACCTTAGGTCAAATTTGGCTTTTAAATGGCTCTAATGAGGTAGGCTTGCTAATTTATCAAGGATTTAGTACGGATTCCATTCAAAATTGATACTAAACTTTCATCCTCCAAGTATATTAGGAGGCTTCCCACCACCGGTATATCAGAGTTTTGCGCAATCCGTGAGGACTACTCGAGGAAGTTCAAAAATTTAAAATCCTTTTGTCACACACCCCATTAAGGATGTATGTGTTTTGTTTTATAGTTGGTTGGATTCTTGCAGCAAAAGAAAGTGTATCCCACTTTGGGTTGTCCCTCTCACCGACATCATTAAGGCAATTTCTCAGGAGGTGAGCCCACTAATGTTCTAGCATATTCATGTAAAGCAAGGAAATGGATTTAAGAATTAGTTTTTGGGAATTTGGTTCACCAAAAGGTGAAGAGCATATCCCTAACTTTTCTTTAATTTCCCAAACACAATAAACAAGGTTCAATTACTAGCCCACTAACTATAGGGATTTGAGTATTTCTACTCTCCTCCACAGACAAGGGACTTTGATTTTATGTGCTTGATTTCCTGGACCTTTCTTCTTAATTAAAAAGTTCAACACCTTTGGCATTTTGATTCACTAGAAGAAGTGAAGAGCATAGGCCTAAATGTTAAACTTTCCAAACAAAGATAGGTTGTTTTCTAATTACTAGATTTTCAAATGCACCAATGCCACAATTTAAGGAAAAATATTCACTAGTTTGAGGCTTACCTTTCCTTGTAGCTAGCATAGGCTAGGGGCATTGTTGAGTGATTATTTCCATTTTTATCTTACCTTGGCTATAGTTCCTTTCCAATGTGCTTTTCCTCCAACAAAGTTAGTCAACAACAACAACCACAATGAAGGAAACCAAAAAAAATGAAATTGAAGAAGCAAATTATAAATCGAATCTAAGGCCTTATTTGCAAATTTTTAAAAAAACTTGAATTAAGGTGAGAAAATCCAATTAAGTGATACAAACTTAGTTTTATATGCTTCTACAACTTTAAGGTAGTTCTCATAAACCTGAAGAACTGATTTGATGTGAAAAAAGAACTCCTTCTTGATTTTCTTAGTCAAAGCCTTCCCTTCTTGGTTGAATCTACTCTCTGGTTTTTTCACTTTTCTATGATCAGACATCCTGCAAAGTCATACAAATCATTTTACCATAGTTAGATAATGCAAATTAACAGTTTATGTAAAAGCGCTCCTGTAATGTTTAAAAGCGTTATTTTACTACTTAAAAGAACTGCTAATTTGATTAAAAGAGTTGTTTCAAATATGTTAGTAAACTCAAAAGCACACAAATAACTAATAAAGGCATTGCAGAATCTATCAAAGGTGGTAAAAATGTAGTAAAAGTGCTCAAGAAGTTAGTAGAAGTGCTTAGGAGTCAGGGAATAAGCACCATAGATTTGTGCAAAGGCACTGCAAGAATCACAGACAAATAATAGAAGGATTGAAAGCATCGTGGATCAATGCAAAGGTGCACTAATTTGCTGTGAAAGCATTGAAACAGTGCTGGAAAGCATCATTTGAATGTGCAAAAGTGTCGTTTGAGCTCTCAAAAGCATTGTTTCCTGAAAAACCCGAGAATTAAACATGCACAAATTTGATAAAAATAAAATAATTCCGAGTGTTTAGTAAAGTGAAGCATCTTTTCCCACGGTGAGCACCATTTTGTGTATAAGGAAATGTACCTTCATATGATTAGTATTGAGAAATAAATGAAATAGAAACTAAATAAACCACAATATAGCAACTATTTAGCAAATGAAAGATCAATTGAGCATCCTATGGCTCTCTATCTAAGAGTGTTAATGTGAAGCTCTCAACAAGATACCATTAATGACATTCCTAGAATGAGAAATGATAATGATAAAGAAAATGCTAACAATTAATTCAAATTGAAATGCTAAATTGCTCTTATAATGCCTTTCTAGCTATAAAATGTAAGAGGTTCTATGCAATTCTCAGATGTGTGGTTATGAATTATGAGGATTTTGGTCTTCCTTTTATAGATTTTTCCAATTGTAGGGGGTGTAGTGTAGTTGATCATGATTAAGCCTTGGTTGAGTCTTTGGTTCCACCCTTTGAAGACAATGCAAAGTTTGTGTCCTCAAAGCTTGGGACAAGTAGACAAGATCAATGGACAAGATTCTCTTTCACTTTGAGTGATTGAGATTGAATTTGGCTTGATCCATGTGAATGCCTTTCCTTAAATCCTATTGGTTGATTGAATTTCCTCCCCTTTTGGGTTGTTCGTTCAAAGAAATTAGGATTTATTAATTGATTTAAATTCATTTATTTAGCCATGTACCCCTTGAATGGGTTGAATTTGATTTAATTTCAAACTATACAATTAATAGAATTAATTGCATTTTGATTTGATTTAACTTGATTAAAATGCTCTCAATTTTGATTTACCTTGAATTAATCATTGATTTTAATTTTGATTGGCTAAATGTTTGATTTGATTCAATTGCTTTATCTTGTCCTTGATTTGCTTTGATTTGCTTTGATTTAGGTTTGATTTTGTTACTTAATTGTCTTTGTCCATTTTTCAGTGATTACAGTACTATCATGATGTTCAATGCATGACAAATAGGTTGACATCCTTTATTGTCTTTATTGTATTTGGATTCTTATCAAAAAAAATTATGAATAGACTTAGTATGTTCAACAGTATGGTCAGAACCCTTTGATTGTATATTTAGACATGTTTGGTACTTATTTGACAAGATGGTCAAAGCATTGTATTTATCTTCATGAATGAATTGGGATTTTAAGTTGACTTATCTTTGGATGGAAACTAACTTTGACTTTTCTTTGCAACTTTTTAGAGTTTTTTGTTTCTTTGATGAAATGGCATAATTGAGACAATTTTAGTCTTTATATAAAGATATTTAATATGGAAGTAATTTGTATGAAAAATAGAAGGAGAAAATTATTTTCAAGTTAAAATCTATGTTAAAATCACATAATAATGGAAGTAATTTGAATGAAGAGTTTTAGAGAAAATTACATGTATTATAATTAAAATCTATGTTAAAATTAAAATCACATAAGTTGTTTGCATTCTTGAGATCGTTATCTTTGATCTTTTCTTTTTTATGGAAGAAATTTTTATCTACAAAGTCGTTTTAGCTATCTGATACAAGAGTATGTGAGACTGTTGTCTTTGATCTTTTTTTTTCTTATGGAGGTATTTTTCATTCACAAAATTAGCTTAGCTACTCGATATGAGAGCACGAGCCTTAGGCTAAATCTCTTTGGCTAAGAGTTGAGGACTGGTGGATGCTCTGCCAAATTTTCTTGCAACACAATCCTGACCCCATCCCTTATGATATTATATCTTTACACTCAAGAAGACTTGATTTCTTGTGGGCTCTTTAAGAACATTTTAACTTCCCTAGAAAACCAATGACCCGGTAACTTAAAAACATAAAGTAAATTAAAAGAAATTGAGTTTGACTAAACAACTTTTTTTAAAGAAAAAATGACTCGTGTAAAGTCATTTACATTCTTAATGTCTGGAATTTGAGGTCCTTTAATGCATTAATGCACCTTTGACCCAAAACTATAACAATTAATGATGACCAATAATATATTTCCTTTTGAACTTCAATTAATTATAATTTATGGTCAAATGTGCATGCAAGGTAGGGAACGCATCATTAAAATACTTGGCAATTCATGCATCGTATTCTCTTTTGTACTTCACCAACCATAAAAAGAAATATAAAAAATAACATAAAGTTTTTCCCATCTGGTAATTGGGTTTCCATTGTTATCCTTTGCCAAATAATTAAAAGAGTTTAATGAAAAACCTAAGGTGGCACAAACCCAAGTTAATTAGTGTAGCTAATTTGATAGAATTTTCCCAAATCCAATTTTGCATTCAATACATCCTATTGATTTGTTAAAAGGACTGCATTAGAATTCCAATTCTACATTCAATTCATCCCTTTATATTACTGTGTTGATTTGTTGAATGGATTGGATTAGAATTCTAAATTTACATTCAATTCATTCCTTTACATCATTGTGTTGATTTGTTAAAAGGACTGGAATAGAATTCCAATTCTACAATCAATCCAATTCCATCTATTTGCTTGGCTATAAAAAGCAACATTTGGTGTTACATACATTCTGAGAAAATAAGTATTTCCTGAAGTGATATTATTAGAAAAGAAGTACATTATTTATAGATGATGAATATGTTGGGACTTCTTATGTTACTCTTCTTTGTGCAAGAAAGAGTAAATTCTCAAGATGTGCAGAGACAATATTTAGAACCCCACAATAAGGTGAGATCTCAAGTTGACGTAGGTCCTCTAGTGTAGGATTCTACTGTCGTTGTGTACGCTCATAACTATGGACACCAACACAAGGAAGATTGTGCTTTGAGGCATTCTAGAGGTCCCTATGGAGAAAATATTTTCTAGGGGAAAGGTAGTGAATTCACCCTTGTAGATGTAGTAAATTCATGGGTTAACAAGAAGAAGTATTACTATAGAGAAAAGTGAGAGAAGGAAGCAAGTCACTATAGAGAAAGTTATAGTGTCGAGTTTTCTTTCTTCTTCTCTGTCATCCTAGAACCCAGTTCAACTTTGGGATCAAAATCTTAGGTATAGAATGGCTTAGTCAATCTACACTCAGGTATAGATTGCCTCAATTGATATGTACCCTTGCATTTACACCCAAATTTGGCTCAGAGCCCTATGTTGAGGTGTTAATGAAAAAGAAAGATCTTATGGTTGGCCTGGATCAATTTTGAATCAAAAAATGGTGGATGATATATAGAAACACCCTATGTCTCCTCATTTTGTAGTCAAGAACTATACTCAAGAATTTGCAATCAATTTTTCAAGAGAAATCAAGAAATTAAGAGCAATTGAGCAATTAGATTCAAGAATTGAAGGAAAGAAACTACGGTCTAGTTTCTCTAATTCATTAGAGGTCATTCCAAGGAAATCTTATCCATTGAAGAAAGTTTCTCTCCCATGATGGCCAAGTAGAGGAAATCTCAATCAAGGAAGAAGATCATTCCTTCCATATGCATTCAGCTCTCCTTGTAAGAGATTATCAATCATATCTACATTGAATATCTAGGAATGGTGTTCATAGATCCATGCACGTGTGAGGGAGTCCTTCATTCATATTCTACATTTCAAGGTCAACCCCTTTATTCCAATCACATTCAAGAATCTTCATGGGTATGAGTGAATCTACATCCATCCATGATGGTTTATACAAGGTGAATCAAACATTTTCCTTTCTACATAAATTTTATTTATGCAATTCCTTATCATTTTCAAGCTTGATTCCTAAACTGGGGTTTGACTAAGGAAAAAAAAATTTACCCAACCTTTTCACATTTTTTCTATGTGCAAGAATATGTTGTAGAGTTGTGATGAAGGGTGCTCCCCTTAATGCCACAAACACATAACAGAAATAGAGAAACAACAACAATAATATGCAAGAACAGAAAATTGGCTTCTTATTATCTCCACAAATGTGGAATTACAAACTTTCAGAATTACAATATGCAAAGCCACATGGGCATTCCCTTACAATATTCTTTAGGACAAAGCCTCGAATCAATACCCAGATCTACTACCCAGAACTATTCTGAACTGCCTAAGACAATAATACAACCTTCCTTATATAGGCAATTTTCCACCGCCTGGGAAGGTTCCAGAATTTTAGCCAATAAGGCCGACCAACTTAGAATTATTTTATTTTACATTTTATTACATCATAGTCGGCTCAAGATAACCTTTGAAACCCGAACAGAAATTTTGAAGAAAATTATTTTCTGCCATTTCAGGTGGCCCAACTTCCGAAGACCATAAGTCATCACCAGTTGACCCGCTCGGCTATTATAACCCCATTTCGGAAATGCCACGAAGTGCTCTACAGGCTTGACTGACACAAGCGCCCATCACCCAAATTTTTGACCTCATTCAGAGCCTCTAAAGCCTTCAAAACTGAGTTCAAAGTTTCTGTACCCTGCTGCCAATACCGAAAATCTTCAATATCTTCCAATATACACTTGATCTGGCAATGAAACTTTACTGGCAGACTTATATGACCAAAATGAACCTCCAAGAAAGAAATAAGATCATTCTGAGCACATACAAAAATTACCAAAAATAGTAACTTTCCATAAATAGCAGCTCTACACAAAATAGCCCTTATTGAATACAAAAATAGAAATATTTTTGGGTGATGCAAGATTGCTCTTACACCCAGGATGCTCCTGCATCAGACACTTGGGGTAATTTGAGAAGTGACCCTGTCACGACTCAGGTGTGCAGAGGAAAACCAAGACGGCTAACCTCCTCCTTTGTCAGTCATGATGAATCTTCAATAGGTCATCCTTTCCATTTGACCAAATATTCTTCATATGTCATGTTCCTTGTGCTTCTACCAACACGACTGTCTAGTATATCTTTGATCTTCTTAGTGTCTAAACTAGTTGCTGGAATACTCCACTGTGCTGCTGTGATCTCATCTTCAACACCTCCTTCATGATACTCTATCAGATCTGAAATGTTAAACACTGGAAAAATATTTAGCTCAGTAGGTAATTCTACCTCATATGCGTTTCCTGAATCATGTTTCTTCAGTATCTTACATGGTCCAAACTTCTTCATTTTCAGCTTGTTATATGTACAAACTGGAAACCGCTCCTTCCGCAAATGAACCATGACTTCATCACCAACCTGAAATTCCTTATACCTCCTTTTCTCATCTACCTTAGCCTTATACTGTGCATTCATCTTGGTAATATGCTTCCTCACCTCCTCATGGATGTTCTTCAAGTGTTCTACAAAATCCTCAGCTTCAGCACTACTTATTTCTCCTTTATCTATCTTCCTTAATTCAGATGCATTTCTTGGACTACTTCCATATACAACCTGGAATGGTGATTTATCAGTGCTTCTATTGACAGAATTATTGTATGCAAATTCCGCCTGTGATAAAATTAAATCCCATCCTGTTGGCTTATCTCCAACCAAACATCTCAGCAAATTTCCCAAGCTCCTATTCACCACCTCTGTCTGTCCATCAGTCTGTAGATGATGTGATGAACTAAACTTCAAATCTATCTTCAACTTCTTCCACAATGTACGCCAGAAATATCCAACAAACTTAGTGTCCCAATCTGAAACTATGGTCTTTGGCAAACCATGAAGTCTCACTACTTCTCTGAAAAACAATTCTGCTACATGAACAGCATCATTAGTCTTCTTGCGGGGAATAAAATGTGCCATCTTTGAAAATCTATCAACTACCACAAAAATTGAATCATGTCCCCGCTGTGTCCTCGGTAAACCAAGAACAAAGTCCATGCTGATATCCTCCCAAGGCTTCTCTGGTACAGATAATGGCTGATACAACCCTGTATTCTGCTTCACTCCTTTTGCCATCTGACATACTCTGCAACTCTGTACAAACTTCTTCACATCTTGCTGCAACTGTGGCCAATAATAATTCTCACTAACCAAACCAAGGGTTTTGTCACGACTAAAATGTCCAGCCAATCCTCCGCTATGCTTCTCCTTGATGAGATTCTCCCTCATAGAACTTCGTGGAATGCACAACTGACTCCCTCTGAATAGCATATCATCCTGGATGATGAAATCCAACCATTTTGTCCTGTCTAGAGTAACAGGTTCTGTACAAGCTTTCCAAGCTTCACCAAAATCAGGATCCTCTGGATACAAATTCTTGAGTTCCTTGAACCCAACCACTTCAATCTGCATTTTTGTCAGCAATAGTTGCCTTCTGCTAAGAGCATCTGCAACCCTATTAGACTTTCCACTCCTGTGTTTCAAAACAAATGTATAACTCTGCAAAAACTCAACCCATTTCAAATTCTTTTGATTCAATTTTCCTTGACTATTCAAATATTGCAAAGCTTGATGATCAGTATACAAAACAAACTCCTTAGGAAGTAGATAATGTCTCCACTTCTTTAATGCCTGAACTATAGCATAAAATTCTTGATCATAAACAGAATATTTCCTCTTGGCATCATTTAACTTCTCACTGAAATAAGCAACAAGTTTACCTTCTTGGCTCATAACAGCTCCTATTGCAGTACGTCTAGCATCACAATCTACTTGAAACACCTTATTGAAATCTGGAAGTGCTAAAACAGGTTGTTCTGTAACTTTTTGTTTCAATAATTGAAAACTCTTTTCTGCTCCTTTAGTCCACTTAAACTCTTTTCTATCCCCTCTCATTGTTTCAGTCAAGGGTCCACAAATACTGCTAAAATTTCTAATAAACTTTTTGTAAAAGCTAGCTAGACCATGAAAAGATCTTACCTCAGTAGCACTCCTTGGAGTAGGCCATTCAAGGATATCATGTACCTTCTCTGGGTCCATTTTTAGACCTTCTGCTGAAACTACAAATCCCAAATACCTAACTCTTTCTTCACAAAACTGCACTTCTTCAAATTAATCAACAATTTTTCTTCTCTCAACTTCTCAAATACCATACAAATATGCATCATATGCTCATCCAATGTCTTACTAAAGATCAAAATATCATCTACGTAAACAATGACAAACTTACCTAGAAATTCTTTCAGAACCTCATTCATGAGCCGCATGAAAGTGCTCGGTGCATTGGTTAGCCCAAAAGGCATGACTAACCACTCATATAGTCCTTCCTTTGTCTTGAAGGCAGTCTTCCATTCATCTCCTTCTCTGATCTGAATCTGGTGATATCCACTCTTCAGATCTATCTTTGAGAAATACACAGCTCCACTCAAACAGTCCATAATATCATCCATTCGTGGTAATGGAAACCTATACTTGATTGTGATCTTGTTTATTGCTCTGGAATCTATACACATCCTCCATTCTCCATTCTTCTTTGGTGCTAATACCGCTGGTACAGCACAGGGACTCAGACTCTCATGGATCAATCCTTTCTGTAACAGTTCATGTACTTGTCTGTTCAACTCCTCACTTTCTGCAGGTGTCATTCTGTGTGCTGCCTTATTCGGAAAACTCGCTCCTGGGATCAAGTCCATCTGATGACTGATCTTCCTGACTGGTGGTAATCCATCAGGCACGTTATCGGATACAATATCCTGAAACTCATTCAACAAATTTGCAACTTCTACAGGAACATCTTCTACTTTCTCTTTACCAGCTTTTGGAATTAAAGCAAAACATACATGCTCATGCCTCATACCATCTAGGAAATTTCTTCCATCAACAAAAGTTATCCTTGCATTACCACATACCTTTTCTTCAGTCTCCTTCAATGGTTTTAGCTTATGCCGCACTCCATCCTTTGTCAGGGAATAGGTATTCGCACGACCATCATGTACAGCACATCTGTCAAACTGCCATGGTCTACCCAACAACATATGACATACATCCATAGATATGATATCACATAATACCTCATCTTGGTATCCACCAATCTTGAACTTCACCAGGCATTGTTCATTGACCATGACCTTGTGGTCATCCTGTACCCAGGCAATCCGATATGGATGTGGGTGTTTCTGTCTCTTGAGCTTCAACTTTGTCACCATCTCTTCTGACACCAAATTGTCAGTGCTCCCACTATCAATGATCACATCACAATATTTACCTTCACACTTGCACCTGGTGCGAAACAAGCTCCTCCTTTGCTCAAGTTCATTCTCACCACTCAACAGGACTCTTCTGTTAATCAACATTTCTCCTCTTTCAGCATCTTCAAAATTTGATGATCTGGCATCTTCATCTATATGTGCAACTCTGGCTTGGCCTTCATTTCTTCTGTCTATTCTACCTTGGTGCTAAGGACATTCAAATGCCCTATGACCTTCTTCTCCACAGTGAAAACATGTTCCACGGAAGCCTCCTCTTCTAGATCCTTGTCCTCTTCTTCTTCCTCTCTGATTTCTATTATTTTGATCCTGGAAGTGATTGGAATTATTTCCACGCTGATTCTGACTACTACTGGCCTCATCCTTCTTTTTCAGATCTTCATTTCGGCCACCATATGACCGTCCACCAGATCATCCACCGCGACCTCTTCCGTTTTGTCTGCTCTCGAACTTCTTGTTTAGCTTTTCCTCTACTTTTAGGGCAAATTGGTATGCCTCCTCAATACTGCTCATTCAAACCAAATTCAACTCCTCCTGAATGCTTGGCCTTCACCCATTAAGGTATCGGGCAACTTTCTCCTTATCAGCTTCTGCATGGCCTGTTCTGATGAGGAGTCAATAGAACTCCTCTGTATACTCCTGAACAGATCTTCCTGCTTGCTTCAAACTTTGCATTTTCTTTAGTAGATCAAGCTCATAATCAACAGGAATGAACTGTCGCTTCAATTTATCCACCATCCGATCCCATCTTGTGATTTTATCTTTCCCTCTTCTATTTCGCTCCAATTGAATTTCTTGCCACCAGATTTTTGCATGACCTTTCAGTCTGGCCTTCGCAAATTTGACCCTATCAGGATCCTCAACATCTTCATACTCAAAATATTCCTCACATTCATTGATCCAGTTGATCAATTCCTCTGGGTTAAGATTTCCAGAAAATGTAGGAACCTCAATCTTAGGTCTTTTCCCAATCTTGGAAATCGCCCGAAAAAGTCTTTCTTCCTCCTGGTTCACAATTTCAGCTTCTCCTTCTTGATATTCTTCTTCGGCTTCATCCTCGCTTTCGTCTCTGACATTAAGATTCATTCCTCTATGAATCTCTTCTTGTAATTCTCGCACTTGTCTCTGCAGCTCTCTAACCTCAGGTGTTACAACACTAGCTCTTCCGCCACGTTCCCTTCGTGGAGGCATTTTCGCGATGTGCACTGAAACCCTAGCCACAGTCCTGGTGCAAACTGCCTCACAATCGGCGATCTATTTACACACTCAAGAACTCCTGCTCTGATACCACCTGATGAAGGGTGCTCCCCTTAATGCCACAAACACATAACAGAAATAGAGAAACAACAACAATAATATGCAAGAACAGAAAATTGGCTTCTTATTATCTCCACAAATGTGGAATTACAAACTTTCAGAATTACAATATGAAAAGCCACATGGGCATTCCCTTACAATATTCTTTAGGACAAAGCCTCGAATCAATACCCAGATCTACTACCCAGAACTATTCTGAACTGCCTAAGACAATAATACAGCCTTCCTTATATAGGCAATTTTCCACCGCCTGGGAAGGTTCCAGAATTTTAGCCAATAAGGCCGACCAACTTAGAATTATTTTATTTTACATTTTATTACATCATAGTCGGCTCAAGATAACCTTTGAAACCCGAACAGAAATTTTGAAGAAAATTATTTTCCGCCATTTCAGGTGGCCCAACTTCCGAAGACCATAAGTCATCACCAGTTGACCCGCTCGGCTATTATAACCCCATTTCAGAAACACCACGAAGCGCTCTACAGGCTTGACTCGCGCAAGCGCCTGTCACCCAAATTTTTGACCTCATTCGGGGCCTCTAAAGCGTTCAAAACTAAGTTCAAAGTTTCTGTACCCTGCTGCCAATACCGAAAATCTTCAATATCTTCCAATATACACTTGATCTAGCAATGAAACTTTACTGGCAGACTTATATGACCAAAATGAACCTCCAAGAAAGAAATAAGATCATTCTGAGCACATACGAAAATTACCAAAAATAGTAACTTTCCATAAATAGCAGCTCTGCACAAAATAACCCTTATTGAATACAAAAATAGAAATATTTTTGGGTGATGCAAGATTGCTCTTACACCCAGGATGCTCCTACATCAAGTTGTCAGAAATTTTTTGAGAAAACCAAGAACAGTCAGAGTATCCCTAAAATTTTTGGGGAGAAACCCAAGATATATATCAACACAATTGATCTATACCTAGGTAGAGATCAAATCAGTCATTGTATACCCTCATAAATAGGATCAAATTTGAAATATGGGTAAGTTATAGTGTTGAGATCTCAAAAAAGTTTATACAAGTACTTTCTGGATTCCGTCTGTCAATTATTAAGATTTGAACTGGCTTCTTTCCTATTTTATTTCTATATGTATTTAAATATTTCCTAATCAACATTTTTTTCTTTATTGTCATTTTTCATTTCAAAATTACATATTTAATAAAGGATCATTGTCCCATTTAGTGCTTGACTCACCTCTTGAGCCTATTACGACATCTTCCTTTTGAATGTACAATCTTGAAAAGGAGACGTGATCTACCCTATTTGCATTGCTTCCATTTTCAGACTAAATAGAAATTATATACTATCAAATTGAGCATAACTTATCTATCTATAAAAAATCCTATACACTTGTTTTTCTTGATAACATTACCTAAAAATAAATATAGGAAGTTCTAAAACCTTCCAATTGATAAATTGGTCAAAACTAACACTATATTGTTAAATATAACTAGGAAGATCAATAAGATCATCAAAACCACATGCATATATTCAATTAAAGATTTAAAAATATATATTATAATTACATTCATTAAAAATTCCTTTCTTTACTACAAAATAATCTTCTTTTATTTGGTAGAAAAATAAAAATTTAAGATGCTAAAAATTCCCTAAATCCATAGCTATAAAAGTAAACACTACTAGTTTGTAACCTATTCTCTTTTTTTAGCTCGCCAATCCTTTTCATGTCGTCTACATAAATGTCTTTCCATACCACCCTGTAATATTGTTGGAAGAATCTTAGTCATAAAAAATTTCATAGGCCACCAACACCTACTTGCATAATATGTACATAGCCACACATCTAGAACCGTGTCCTTTACATTGCAAACTATATATTTTTATACATACATAATCTCTTTGAGAGGTTCATAAGTACCATAAGAAATTTGAGAATATTTATGTGTATGAACGTTATCCATTCATAGACCATTAATGGCACTTCAAGCACAAAACCCAATGTATGTAGTTTTGGGTTAGTCACAACAATTCGATAAATAATTAAAGGTCAAAACTTTAATATGTAGGGTAAGGTAATACTAACAATATCCATGATCTAAGTGAACTAGAATAGACAAGAGAGGTAGAATTCATCCATTACATAAATATTATATCAAAATTCTTCATCATCCATTATTTGAATTGTAATAAAATTTATACTCTTACAATAGACAATGGTATTTGGGGGTGGAAACTTACTATGAAGTAAATGTAGAGGCCAAATTTGGTCATTAATTTGGAATTGGTTGAGATGAACTAGAGGAACTACTTGGTTGAGATGAACAATAGGAACTACTTGGATTTAGAAATTTGTTGAGATGAACAAGAGGAACTACTTGGATTTTATGCAAGATTGGAAGTAAGACTAGACATAACAAAGGAATTTCAAATTTTCATAAAAAATTGATGATAAAAAATGAGAAAAGGAAGCATTACTATAGAGAAAAGTGAGAGAAAGATGTGAAACTAAAAATTAGGACATGATTGTAGGATACAAGATTGAATGTTTATTTGGTTAGCTTGAACTTCATTTAGGAAGAAAATAATGACATAAGTATTGGGAAAATTTGTGGGATTTCGATGTAGAAATGGAAAATAAGGATATGGAATTAGAATGAAATTATAAGTCCATTGAAATTCCACAAGAAAATATTGGAAGGAAATTTTGAAAGGACAAGAGATACAAAGTTTCAATGTGAATGTTTTTCTTTCTATCATTTATTTCAAGGAAGCTATTAATAATTTGAAGATGATGTGAAGTACAAAATTTTGAGATTTTTTGTGTGTAGATTATATATATATATATATATATATATATATATATATATATATATATATATATATATATATATATATATATATATATATATAACTTGTATCTTTTTTAAGCATTTTTTAATAACTTGTTTTAAGCATGCTCTATAAAAAAAAATTGAGTGATATTTTACCATCCAACACAACCTTGTAGAGATAAGATACGATTCATAATTTTGTAAATGTGAATCATTAACAATGTTGTATATAGAATATGATATATTTAATTATTTTTTGTTAAATATTTTATTTATTTTTAAATTATTAATTTATATTAATTAAGGTAGAATATTTTTTTCATTCAACATAACATTTTTTCATACATATAAAAATTACTTTTTTCATTGAAAAAAACATTAATATGAAGGGTGGACCTTTTTTTAGATTATTTACTAATTTTTCATATGTTGAATAAAGAGCTTCATGTTTGGTAAAAATGTTATCTTCATTAAAAATAATATAATAATTAACTAAAAATATTACACATTATACTTTTCAAAAATATTGCTTCAAGAGTTATAATATCATAAAATATTATTTTATGGTGAGTTAATTTAATTGTTAAAATTATACTCTAAATCAACATTTTTCTTTCAAAATTATCCAAGAAATTTTTGGAGAACAATGTGAGGAAAAACAAGGGCCTTCATATGAAGACACTTAAAATAAGGGACCTTTGATCAAAGGCCTTTTGTTTAAATAAATCATAGAAGGTGGAAAAATATTAAACACATTTAATTAAGGACATTTATTTGAAGGTACAAAGTCTAACACTTGTCAATGAGGTTAAACTAAAATCCATGGGGTTTAAGAAAACATCACATTTCCTAATTTTTTATCTTACATCATGAAATAAATATGGGAACATTTGACCTTAAACAAAAGATACTTCAAATAAAGGATGTTTAATCAAAGACCCTTTCTTTGAAGTACCTTTTGTTGTAGGTCATTCCCATATGTATTTTTGCATGTAAGATAAAATTTAGGGAAAATGATATTTTCTTAAGCCCTCATGAATTTCATTCGAATCCAATTAGCACATGTTAGAGTTTGTACCTACAAATAAATTTCCTTCAATTGAATGTGTTTAATACTTTTTTACCTTCTATACCTTGTTTTTGTGAGATGTTTCATGCATGAGATATTTCTTTATGCTTCCACCCACTTATATATGATTCACTTTTTTTCCTACTTTAGCATTCATCATTGTTCTTTCTCCCACAATTTAATTTATTTATGAGATGCAACCAATTGAATGATTCATATATTATATCTGCTATTTTTTATTGTTGATATTTTTAGGTAGTGACTTGTGGTACATGAGGAATCATCCTCGTACACTAAGATGAATCTTGATTGTATTACACAAACATAATGAATTGCTAAGTTTTATTTCCATTGAGTAAACAACATTTTATTGCACCTAAATATATCATATTAAATTGCACTTCAAAAATTTTACTATCCATAATGAAGCATACTTAAAACACCATTTTGAAAATGTTGTTTTGCATTGTCACAATCAAATGATTTATTTATCACCACTTTTCACAAAAGGAAAAATTATAACCCTTATTTCTCTCTATTTCTTATTTTTTATAAATAGTTGAAATTACTCATATTTCATTTGTGTGAAAGATGTCATTCCGTATATACATTTTCTCTACTTTGTAGGTTCTATGGAGTGGTCAAGACATGGATAGATCATCAGAAGGTACTATAAATATTTAATTAATTTGCATGTACCAAATATCACTTTTACAAGTGTTTTAAATTATTTATTTATGGTGGCTAATAATTTCAACAAACTTTCAAATACATAATAATTCTAAATTTGCATGCACCTAAAAGTGTGCAAAAATACTAATGCTGAAAATTTTGTACGCATACATATTCTTATTTAGTTTTGGTTCTATTTTAATAGAATAACTTACACAATTGACATATTAAACTGTTTGTTAATTTTGACTCATTAAATAATAATGTGTATTCTTATCTGTTTTACATTCACTTACTATTTATATCCAGTATCACTTAGCATATCCCTAATTTTTACACACTTCCATATATTCACCAACATTATTTTTTTACCCCTAGAATCACATATAGAACCACACAAGAATTTCAACTATCAATATTAACATCTTGGTGTGTTGGGTCAATCTCATGCAGTTTGGGATTTGACTCTAAATTATAAGTGTTTTAAATTCAATGTTTCTTTTCAAAGAATTGTTACAAGTGATTTTCCACATATTTGTTCAACTTATTATTGTTTTGATATGGAAGTAATTTGTATGAAGAATAGAATGAGAAAATCAATTTAGATTTTGTATTCAAAGATTAATTAAAAGATATGATTGTACGTATTAGAATTAGAACCTACGTTAAAACTACGCAAGTTGTTTGCATTCTTGAAACTATTGTCTTTGATCTTTTGTTTATTTATGGAGGCATTTTCTATCTACAAAGTCATTTTAGCTATCTGATATGGAAGCATGTGAGACTATTGTCTTTGATCTTTTTTTCTTATGGAGGTATTTTTCATCCAAAAATTTATTTTAGCTATTCGATATGGGAATGTGAGACTTTCGTCTTTGATTTCATTTTTTTCTTATGGAGTTATTTTCATCCACAAATTCATTTTACCCATTCAATATGGGAGCACGAGTCTTAGGTTAAACCTCTTTGGCTAAATTTGTTGAGAATTAATGGGTACTATTCTCCCAAATTCGCTTGTGACACAATCCTGACATCATCCCTCATGATATCAGATCCTTGCACTCAACAAGAATTGATCTCTCATAGACTCTTTAAGAATATTTTAACTTCACTCTAAACCAACGACCCATTAACTCAAAATCATAGAGTAAATCTAAAAGAAAGGTTGGTTTTAACAATTACCTTTTTTTGGTAAATCATAGAGTAAATCTAAATCTTAAATTGTTTTCGTTCTTATTATATAGAATTTGAAGTCCTTTAATGCATTAATCCGCCTTTTACCCGAAACTATAACAATTAATGATGATCCATAACATCTTGTTTTCTGAACTTTAATTATTAACTATTATTTATGGTCAAAATGTGTATGCAAGGTAGGGAACACATCATTACAATAATCATCATATCATGTTCCCTATTCTCTTTTGTACTTTACCCACCACAAAAACAACTATAAAAAATCATAAATTTCCTCTCGTCTGGTAATTGGGTTTCCATTAATATCCTATGCCAAATAATTAAAAGAGTTGAATGGCCAACTTGAGGTGGCACAACCCACATTAATTATTGCATATAATTTGAAAGAAGTTTCCCATTACAAGAATTCTTGATAAACCAATAAAAGATTTCCTTCTGAACTGAGGATAATCAATGTTTCAGACTTTTGAATTGAAAGGAAAATTATGATTTAAAATTGGTAAAGGCCCTCTCCTGTTAAGTAATGATAAAGAAATAAAAGAGTTCCTTTTGAATAGAGGTAAAATAGTGTTTTATAATTTTGAATGGAAAGAAAAATTATGATTCAATTCAAAATTGCTTGCATGTTAAATGAATTGGGGAATGAGATCATACACTAGGAAACAAGTTTAGAGGGTTTCCTCTTAATACTTGGAGGAGATGTTTTAAATTCCATCACCACATGTGATATTTGCTTACAATTGAAACCCACAATCTTCCATTCACTACACAAGCTTTGAAACCCTAACATGATGAAATCAAGGTTTTTGTGATAATTTTGTCAAGAATTCATCTGTCCCTTCTATTTTCATACTTAGTTTAAGAATTGTGTTACTTTTTCCAATACATTTATTTTTTCTCATGTAACAATTCTATTGGGTGACTTGTCACATACCCTATCTAATATTAAAAGTTAAAGAGTATAAATAATCAATTGATTGTATATTGTGTATTTCCTTCTAAATAATTTGTAAAAACTTTTCATATACAATTTTATTTGTAATTGTATCCTATTTTAACAAATATTTCATAAAATGATTCTAAAGAAATAATCCAATGACAATTAAGTATATGAGAATATAATTTTTATGCTTCATTTTAGAAGAACTTCATCATCACCAACAATTTGATTGATATGTTTCAATTAAAATAATGATGATCCTGAGATGGTAGATGATGCAAATCCATTTTTTAATTTTTTTGTTCAAGTGTAATCCTTTCTTCATGGCCAATGAATTTATTATGCAAATAGATTAAAAATTTAATTGAGAGAAAGAAATAAATGACAAAACTATCACTATATTGAAGTGCTTCTCCATACTTTTATCATTTTAAACCTGGACTCAATATTACTCTTCATCCAAAGATCGACATTGCACAAATACATTTCTTAATATTGCTACTTTGTCCAAGAACTTGAAAATCTTTATATTTAGAACCTTTTGAGTATGTATATTCTTAGGTATCTCATATAGATTATTGGTATTCTATAGTGGGATGATAATTTGATTGTGAGCATCTTGTAGAGCTCTTAAGCCTTAGTCTACAATACAAATTTGGTATCGATATTAAGTTTGATGAGTAATAAAATTCTTTATATTATTGAACATAGTCATTATAGTATTTAAAGTATTTATAAAATTCTATCTAAGAAACTATCATCTTATTAATATAAAGATAAATTATTTATTTTCCATCTATAGGTATTTCATTAATATTGATTATAAATAAAAATTGATACATTATTTTATTCTTTGCTAATAAATTAAATTTTTATCTTCCTTCTCATCTGTTTCATATAGACCATTGGGATTCTATGGTAATTGATATTTCGAGTGTAGTAGCTACCGAAAACATTTACAAAATTTAGGATAAGCATCATATTAAACTATTCGCATTCCTTTCCTGGTAGGTGTTGTTGATTTCCACCTACTGAGTGCTCCAAATAGATCATGTACTTTTCCTTAGCTCTACTATATTTATATTCCTCAAATTAGACACTTTATTGAAATAAACTTTTCAATTTATTATATAGCGAACAATTTTATACCATTCTTTTATTACTTTGCTAACTTGCAATTTTTATGTTCCATCACCACTTCTGATATTTTTTTTAGAATTGAAACCCATAATATTGCCTTCACTAGAGAAGCTTCGCAACCATGACACAATGAAATCATTTCTTTAAGATAATTTTGTCAAAAATTCATTTACTTTTTCTGTTTCTCATAGTAGTCAATAGTTTTTAAAAATGTGATGTTTTTTTTCATACATTTTGTAATGCCCCTCCCATAGTTTGATTTTCTATATGTTAAGATGTTATTTGTATTTATGGGTTTACTAACCCCATACCTGCATGTGTATGGATTGTATGTATGTTTTATATTTATGTTTGATGTGGTTGAGGGACGGAGTCATAGTTACTTTCTTGCGAGATCCACACGATCGATCAATCTCCGACATTGTTTGTTATATGTTTATACATGTATGTAGATGCTCATCTTTTATGCAGGATTTCAGGTATCGGGCATCAACTTCCCTGAATTATTAAGATGATTGTGCCCTATCACAATATCTAAATGGTAAGAGAGGGGAGATAATAGATAGGTCCAATCCCAACCTAAGCCAACATTTTCCCTAAAATAGGGGACAAGTATCTTATTTACTAATTATCTGAATTTGTCAAGGTGACATGAATTCGTGAACCCTTCCTTTAAGCATGATGGTTATTTTGAGTTAGTTAATTTTTAGGTGTTGCATTCATTTGAGTTTTGTTACATGATTTATTTATTGAAAATGAATTAATTAAGACTAATTATTAGAATAATTATATCTTGGAAATATTAAAATATTAAGTATAAGTGTATTTAATTATTAAGAGTTAATTAAATACCTTTATTTAATTAAAAAACTTAATTAAAAGTCTAGTTTGGAATAAAAAGGGATTCAATTAATTATTAAATTCAAAGATGAGTTTTGGGCATAATTGATTTATTTAAGATTTGATTATCAATTGCATAATTATTAAAGTGCTAAAATATGAATTGATTAATTAAATATTAGTATGTAATTTAAGTTGCACAATCAGTTTTATAAAATTGAATTAGAAATTTAAATTAAAGTTGAGTTAGGAGTGGTTAACTAGAAAGTGCATATAATTATAATTATTATTAATTAAATATGCAAAAAGGAAAAATTAATAATTAAATGCAAATGGAGTTAAGTGATTTTCATGTTGAGTTCTATTTATGTTTGAATGTTGCATGTCAAGTTCTGATTTCTGTGTTTTCAAGTTAAGTGATTCTTTTATATTTTTCAGAGGGGATTTTACCTTGTTTATGGTGTTGCATGTTTTGAAAACCTAGGTTTCTTAGTTATCTTTATTAGGAGGATTTTGGCCATTATTGGGATAGACATGTTTGCAGGTTGGGTGAAAGATTTGAATTGAAGAATTCACTTGTGAAAGCTTGGAATTTTCCTACATTTTTTTTGGTCTTCATCATTTTTGTTCATTTGGTGGATTGAGGTAGGGTTTGGATACCTTTGTAAATATTTCCTTTTGAAATGGTTGTCTACATCGTGTTTGCCAGATTTTTGATTTGCCAAATTGTTGATGATTTTTGAATTGGGTGTTTTATGATATTTTCTTATCTGTGAAATTGGAAAGGGGAAGGTAGTTTTGGTTTGGTTCTATTGGAAAATTAATGGCAAAATTAATTTTAATAACCCTATATTTTGTTTGAGAACGTTAAGTAAGCATGTTTTGAATCAATTTGGGATTTTGTTGAAAACATGGTAGAGAACTCCACAAAATTATACAAGAAATTATATTATTATTTATTTATTTTCAGATTTAAAATTTATTAAAAAAAGAAAAAAACTATTTATTAATTTTTGGATTTAAAATTTAACAAAAAATTAATATTATTATTATTTATTTATTTCAAAAAATATAAAAATTAGTAAATAAATATTAATTGATTTTTTTACATGTGGGTATAATATTAATGTTTTCATTTATATTTATATTTAGGAAATTAATAGTATTATTTTGTTATTAAATACATGGTGTTTTGATATGCATAGAGATTTTAGTTAAATACTTATTTAAAAAGTATATATGTATGAGATTTTATTTTAAATAGATAGTTATGTATGAGACATTTATAGGAACATTTTTGTAGTCAAATGGACTTTAGTCAACAAGATGATCGTTTTAGTCAACTGGAATTTATAAATTGGTTTTGGGTACTTTTTCATGTTTTAAGACTTTGATAGATTGTAATTGTGGAATTACGTTGGATTTTAGGGAAATGGTACCAAAGGCTTTGAAGTGATTTTCAATTGATCTTTGATTTTATGTGGAGAAACTTTGTAACCATTTTTAAGTCTCGATTGATCGTATGACTCTTTGATATTTGTGAGTGATCTCATGTGCCTTATTGTGTTGGATCTTTATTTTCATTAACCTTAAAAGGTGATGACCATTATTATGATTGAGTTTGATTTACTTGGTCACCTTATGTTACTTACTATGATTGTTCTGCGTTCAGGATAATTATTTTTGTGGATGTGTTACTCCATGTTTTCAGATGGATGTCATTGATGCTTGAGTATCGTTGGTCTTGTGATGTGAGACTATGAGGATTGTTATTGAGTTATTGAGATGTCCAGTATGGGATGGAGAATTTAGATCCTTGTATAGGATGATGTGCAATTTTCTATGCTCCATTATTTTTTACTTTGGTGATTATCATGATTTATGGTTTATGAGAAGCTTTTGTGATTTTAGTATATTCTTATCCTTTTTACTTTGGTTGGAGCATTAGGGTAGGTTACCTAAGTGTATAGGTGGGAACTAGCTTGTAATAGGTGTCAGGACCTACAAGTGGTTGCCAAGATAACTTATTGCAAGTGACTTAATAAAGTGATAACTAAATGACATTAACAGTTGAAAATGAAATAATAAGATAATGTGTGCCTCGCCCATACCTGAGTACTTGATTGAGGCCTTAACTAGGATGGAAGTAGGAAGATGCTTGTCGCCTATGTGGACTAGATATAGCATATTTGGTACCTCATTTGCATGAGAGGATTACTGATACTACATTGAGTCACTAGGGCGTCGGGGTCTAGAGAGACTGCAAGGATAATCTTAGAGTTGGCTCATCTGATGACACTTCTCTTTATACATCGTAGGTTTCCTAAGTGTGTCAATTTCCTCTAGTTGGGTGTGTTTTATCTTTGCAGTTGGTGTTTTACCTTTTGAGATAGAAATTTTTCAGGATCCCTTGCCTAGGTTTTGTTTTGAGTTGGATTTTGGTATTTTTTTATCCAAGTGGGATCTATTGTTATCTCCTTAGTACAGTGGGAGTGGACCTTTGGTTCCATGTGGTCGGGTGGTAGTGATTATTTTACCATTTGAGATTCTAACATTCCTGGACCAGTGTTGGATGATTATTGTTGTTGATTACTTTCTTCCATGTTCATCATTATTGGAGACTTGGTCTTATCTTTTAGGATATTGTACTTCTGCCTTTTTTATAATTTGTTATTACATACCCTGTGACATGTGCAATGGATGATGATTCGTTATGTATACCTTATGGTATTATTTGTATAAATATGTTTCATTTATATGATGTTATACTTATCATTCATTTATATATATGAGATTTATAATTATATTTAATCTAAAGTAATTAATTAATATTTATGTAATCTACATCAAGGAACCCTTGAGATTTGCAATCTATGTGTTGAGTTATACTTGTATGTATAAGTTGTAATTATATTGTATTGCTTCCGCATTGTCATACATTAAAAAAAAATTATAAACTTAGTAGCATGTTTGGGTTAATTTCTCTTGGGTTCCCTGGTGGGGCATTACACATTTACTTATTCTCATTTAACAATTTCATTGGGTGACCTATCAATCTCCACTTCTATTTCCTCTTTCTAGTTTTCGCCTCTCAATAAGACGCATTGAGATCTTATATGGTGAATCAATGAATGAAGTCTATTATTGTTAGGTACATGTAATTTTCTTGAAATAATAACTGGCATGCAATTTGTCTTTTCTTTTCTAAAGTGCTAAGGGTCATCATAAAGAAATAAAAGAGTTCCTTCTAATGTTCAAAGGGAAAAAAGTGTTTCAAACTTATAAATGGAAAAAGAAATAATGTTGTAGGACTTTTAAATGAATATTAGGGTGAATACCTTGATGAATAGTGGAATGATACTTCTAGGGTTTGGCCTTAATACTTATGGAGGAGGTGCTTTTCTTTTTTATTCTACTATAGACCAAACAACTTTATATCACTCTTCCATAGTTTTGCAACTTGTGACTTTTATATCCCATCACCACTTGTTATATTTGATTACTCTTGAAACTGCAATCTTATATTTACTAGAGAAATTTTCCAACCATGACACAATGAAATCCTGTCTTTTAGATAACTTGGTCAGAGTTCATTTTCTCCTCCTATTTCTCGTATTAGTATAAAAATCATGTGCCATTTTTTTCTTAAATTTACTTTTTATCATTTAACAATTCTATTTGGTGACTTGTCATAAATACTCGGTCTATCATTAAAATTTACAAATTTTAAAAGAATATATAGCTCAAGTATATTGCATATTTTCTTCACAAGCGTGTCTAATTTTATCAGACAATTTACAATATTGACCAAAATGAATCTAAAGAAATTATCCATTGACAATTATTAATGAGAATGATAATTATGTATATGAAAATGTTGTTGCCATGTTTCATTATAGAAGAACACTAACATCACCAACAATTTTAATGTCTCAACTAGAACTATGATGGTCATGGATATGGTAGATAATATCAATGCAAGTCCATTTTTTTGCAAGTCAACAATCCTTTCTTCATGGCCAGTGACTTTCCCATGCAAATAGAATAAAAATTTAATTATAAAAAAAGAACAATAACAAATAAAATATTACTTTGCTCCATTGTCAAGCTTTGAGGAGAAAAAATATAAAATCTATATAATTGTATTAAACATGTACTCTATTTTATTGTGCATCCAAAAATCAACTTCATTTGAACAATAACTTTTTCTTCTTGTACTATAATCACATTGCATAAATATTTTTGCTAATTTATTTTCTTTTGTCCAATAGTTTAAACTTATTTATATTTGGAACTTTTCAAGAGTGTGTAAATTTTCTTCCTTGTTAGGTACCTCATATATATCATCAGGATTTTGAAGTTCATATAGATCATTGAGGTTTTTTAGTATGATTATATTTTGATTGTAGTAGCTACTATAAACATTTGCAAATTTTAGGTTAATCATTATATTAAACCATTCACATTCCTTTCCTAGTAGATGTTTTGTATTCCTCCATGTATAACATGTGCCCCAATGTGGTCTAATTGCATACATCTAAGATAATTTATTGAAAGTAACTTACATATTTTATATAACATTTCACTAATTGTGCCATTTCTATGCTCATTTTTTTGGGGTATTTTATCAAAGGTTTGGCATGCCTTATTTATGACTGTTCAGCTTCCTCTTCCTCTTAATCATAATTTCAATCCTAGTAGTAAATATTTTGTAGTCTGGAGTATTTTCCAGAATCCTAGTATTAAATGGCCATCTATAACAAATATCATGTAACTGAAGCGAACCCAATTAACCTTTTCAGATCTCGGCCTTTGGTTAAAGGACCCTATACTTGGAACTTTATATCTGAGTGTAGGGATCCTATTAACGTTAAATTATCATGGGACATTGAGGATGGAAAGAAGGCTTTCTTCTTGGAAGATTCTTGGGGAGGCCATCCCCCTTTAATTTCCAAAGGTTTTAATATCTAGATGATTGATTCAACTAAATTATCCTAGGGAAATATGTAAAGGATTTTCTCATAACCACCCTAACTCCCAATGGGATCAAATGGCATTGGAAGAATTTAGATTAGATAAACATTCCATTGAATGATAAACTTTGGTAACCGGGCATAATAACCCGACTAAAATAACCCTGGACATAATAACCCCGCCATAATAACCCAGGGTCACAATAACCCATGGTCAAAATAACCAATGGATAAAATAACCCATGGTCATTTTAGATCAAGTTAGTATGCTAAAAAGGGGATTGTGAGGCACGATGGAGGATATTTAGGTTATTTTTAGATCATATATCCATTATATAGCCCTACAATAGCCTTAAAACATCTTTAATGTGCTTAAATAACTTATAAAATGGTAAATAATTATAGAAATAAAGACAAATTTAAGGGAATAAGCTAAATAAGAGTTATTATGAAAAGATATAAGTCAAAAGGCATTATAAAGAGGCATTAAGAGGATATATAAAGTGGTAGAATTAAGAGAAGTAAAGGAAGGAAGAAGGGGAGAAGAAATGAGAGTGTGTAGAGTGATAAGAAAAAGAGAAATCAAAATTCATAAAAAATATATTTTTTAATATAATTTTTTGAACATTATATTAAATTTTCCTAGGGATTTCTATAAAAGTATACCAAAATAAATATACTCTTAGGGAATCAATAAATTCTTCATAATTTTTAATATATACAATGCCTCTTCAATTTTTAACAAGTCAAAAAAATAAGAAATTACTCATTTTAAATGGTTACACATTTTTGCTTCATCGAGAAGGTGTCAATAAAATGATCTGGCATTGTGCAAAATATTTTACAAATAAATGTTCAAGTTGGTGCTATACTTGTTGGAAACTGCAATTGAAGCAATTGTTGTCTTGTCATTGATGTCAAACCTTAACTGGTAAGACTGTTGCTATATAAGAAAGTACTATATCTATTTGATTGTTGAGAAGGATTAGGGCAAGGTTGATAACAATAGCACCTAAGGAAAGGTTGAGTTATCTTGATACTTCAATGGGTACTTGATTAAGTGGCACAATGATAAGATAATGTATTACTTATCTAAGTAAGAAGTAAGATTAAACAAGTAGGCATAACTGAGCAAAAGTGAAGAAATCTAGTTTAAGCGGAGTGATGTTAGTGTCGACTGAGCCAGTATATGCCGAGTAAATTCAGTGTTGACCAAACATCAGTTAATTGTCGAGGAAGACAGTATTAGCCGAGGAAACAATTTCAATGGTGACCGAGCTACCTAGTGATGACCGAGGAGTTGAACATAGTATTGACCGAGCGTCATTAATTTACATTTGAAGAAGAATTCAGATTCCTAGCCGACATAGTTGAATTCTTAGATTATGTAAATCATGTTGACTTTATTTATTGATTGTATGGAAGCATTTAATGCACTGTAAACCATTTTATTGTAATTCCATAAAGATATTTGAGATGTTTCTAGAAGGATGGATGAAGAACATAAAGTTGGAAGGATTCGATGAATCTAACCTAACCCTAAGATCTATGGAGGAGATTAAGTAGAAAAAGTTGGATCGACCTAAATGAAGAGGTATTAAGAAAACCTAAGTGTGAGGTTGAATGAGGGATGTTGGAGTTGTTGTTGTTATTGACTGTATAAGCAGAAAAGGCTAAAGGAGAAGGAGTTGTGATTGCTTGAAGGGATTTCTAAGTAGATCAGTGATGGAGATGGAAATGGATCATAGTCACTAAGCTAGCATATGTGTACAAAATTGGATTTGTTATTTGCAAAGTAAGTTGTATGTTTTCAGATCAAACACTGTTGTTACTTTCTAACCATTGTATTAGTTTTAAATCCTTTAATCAAGGTTGACCTAACAGTCATTTGTATAAATCGTTTAAACAAGGTTGCATTCTAATGGAATGTATGTAAGTCCTTTAACAAGGCGCACTCCTAACAAGGTGGTTGAAATCCTTTAACCGGGTCACACTTGACAGTGTGTTTGTAAACCTTTGATAGGATTGGCTTTTCATAGAGCTCACTTCAAAATAGTGAAAATATCAGTAACATGTTACAAAGTGGTTTTTCCCTAATTATGTTTCCACTATTAATCCTAGTGTTAATGCTTGTGCGAATGTTTTGGTTTGAACATTTCTATGTTTTGCAAGTTAAATATTATTGGATAGTGGACTACACTGTTATATGTTTCTGATATGCATTCAGTAATGACCAAGTAGCTGTTGGTTGTTAGATCTAAGTTGTTGAAGAGTTTTGAAAATTTAATTATACATCTAGACCTAAGAACAACTGATTCACCCCCCCCCCCCCCCCCCTCTTTGTTGTTCTAAATCATATTAACAATACTACAACACAAACAAAATCCGGTGATGTGATTAGTAGTACAAGACATAATCATGCTCCAAAAATTGAGATGATCATTGTCAAACAGAAGTTGAATGGAATGAAAGACATGGCGTGCTTGAATCAAGACTCTACAAGAAATATCATTTCTACTACATGTTCTAATATTTCATTACTGGTAGCAAGACAAATACCATCAACCAATGCATTACCCATAATGATTCAAAGGAAAAGAATAAGATTTGAAGCACCACCACCAAATCCTCAGACATCGAGAGATCTTATCTTACCAATTGAATATACAATTACCAATAGAGGGGAAAAGTTTATTTTTCATGATAGTAATGATGAGAATTATTTTTTAATAGTCACCACCACACAAAATTTGCAATTACTAAAAGAATCTGAAAATTGGTTTAGTGATGGTACATTTAAAATAGTACCAAGTATTTTTCAACAGTTGTACAAAATTCATGGCTTGAAAAATGATGCAATATTTTCACTCATCTATATTCTTATGACCAACAAAACAAGATCCACTTATAGACAAGTACTTGTAAAATTAAAACAACTGCAACCTAATCTAAACCCAAAAACTATACTTATTAATTTTGATTTAGGTTTAAAGGGACCTATTTCTAAAAATTTTCCAAATGTCACTATTTGGGGATTCTTTTTCCATTTCTGTTAGTGCTTGTGGAGGAAAGTTCAAGAAGAAGGTCTACAAACACGTTACAGTGTCAATGAAGTATTTTTATTTGAGATTAAAAAACTTTTTGCATTAGCTTTGTGCCTCAGATATATGTAATCAATGCATTCGAAACACTTCTACAATCTCCTTATTATATAGAACATGAGGATACTTTACAACCCATAATTGATTATTTTGAAGACACGTGGATAGAAAGACTAACTAGAAGAGGAAATAGATGGTCACCCAAGTTTCCAATCATAATGTGGAACTTCTATTCAGCTATTCAAGATGATCTTCCCAAAACCAATAATTCTATTGAGGGATGGCATAGAGGATTTAGTGAATTTCTTCAATCATCGCATATCTCAATATGGAAATTAATCAAAGCAGTGAAAAAAGAATAGGGTCTCCAAGAGAATAAAATAGAGAAATATATGGTTGGACACACTACACAACCAAGCAGGAAAAAATACCATGAACTCAAAGAAAGACTAAAAATACTAGTTGATGGTTATGACAATAATCATATTTTAGATTATATAAGAGGCATTTCTCATAATTTGTCAATTCAATTGAAAATTTGAATAAAAAAGTTTTTTAGAAATATACTTGTAATTTATAAATTTTGTTTTCCTTTCTCTATAATCTTATGGGGTTATTTTGTCAATGGGTTATTTTGACTGCGGGTTATTTTGGATTGGGTTATTATGACCCTAGGTTATTTTGTCCTTGGGTTATTGTGGCCGAGTTATTCTGTCCAAGGTTATTTTGGTCGGGTTATTATGTCTTGTAATCATAAGCTTCATCTTATGGAGATCCTTAATAATAGACTCCTAAATATCAAAGATGGAGAGGACAAGTTAATATGGTGCAGATCTAATAATGGCTCTTATAAAGTTAAAGAAGGTTACAATATTATAACAAATGTGAATAGGAAGGAATTCCCAAAATTCCCTCTTAATCTTTGTTGGAATCAAGTGATCCTTCCTAAAGAAGGACTCTTCCTTTGGGTCCCCCTACAAGGTAGAATTCTTACCTCGGACTGGTTTAAGAGATTAGGTTATTCAGGACCATCCTTGTACTCTTTATGGTAGCAAGAGGAAGAAATAAGTTACCATATTCTTATTCAATGTCGATATGCTAAGGAATGTTGGTCCCTTTTATGCAAAAAAATAAATTGGTCATGTGCTTCCCACAAACTCTAAAAGATTTCCTTATATCATGGTTGAAAGGCCCCTTAAAATCCTTATACAACATTCTTTGGATTATCTCTCTTTCAATTATATCTTGGGAAATATGGAAAGAAAGAAACATGAGGATTTTTCAAGACAAGAATTTAAGTCCCCTACTACTATTTAACAAAATTGAGGCAAGCATTGTAGAAATCTCAAACAATAGGTTAGGACTTAATAAGGACTTAGAAGATCACTTTTCTTTGTGGGATAGTGAGATGAGGAAGAATTGGACCTCTTTAGTGCTCCCCCCTCATTATGGTAAGGGTGGAAAGATTCCATAGAAGCTAGTAAAATGTGTACATAACTCCCTCCAAAATTTAGATGGTATAAATTAAACTTTGATGGTGCTTCCAGAGGCAACCCGGGTAGCGCGGGGATAGGAGGGATTATACATTTGTGGGAAAGAAAAGAAGTGGCAAGATATTCTTGTCCAATCCTTGATATAACTAAGAATATAGTGGAAAGTGAGGCTATTTTAGAAGGCTTATGTCTATGTAAAATCCTTCTTATAAGAAAAATTGTAATAGAATGAGACTCCCAAATCATAACTAATGCACTCAGAAAGAAATCAACTCCGAACTGGAGGATTATTTCCCATTTAGAACTAGCCTATACAATTTTGGAATCATTTGAAAATATAATGATAAAACATATATACTGAGAGGTAATACATTAGTAGACAAGCTAGATAATGCAGGAGAAGATGAATTTTTTGTTCAAAATGTGGATCCCAAGACCCTACCCTTACCCCATCAATACAAACCATAACATAAATTAACAAAGTATTATTATAAAGAAACCACAATAATTCATACCAAAAATAAATTAACTTAGAAAATTGAACCAAAACGTAACCACAGACCATAGTATAGGATTGCTATATTAAGAAGAGAGTAATAAACATGACTATAAAAAGTAATCTTAAAGCTAATAATCTCCAAAATGATCACGAAGGGAATCTGTAGATTAAAAATTGAAGCATAATTAAATGATGCCATATTAAAAACATACCTCATAATGATGAGTTAGCTGGAATTTCCCATTTGTTGTAATTAGTATTATATCGCTCCCTTCGATTCATTTGGAAACTTCACCAAGTCATATTAATAACTCCTTAGTGGCTTTTAATTGTATTTCCAGACTGTTAATCCCAATTCACAAAGTGAAAGGTGAGTAGTAATGGATATCCTCCTTAAAATAATACAAGTGTCTTCCACTATCATATTATATAGAATATAGCCATAAACACATTTATTGGATAATTAAGATAGACATCCAACAATAAAAGAAAATGGGGAAATCTAACATAAAGAAATTTTAAATAAATAAGATAAATATTAATTTTAGAACTTGGAAAGATCCTAATTATAGGAACAATGTCAATCTCACATTAACAATTAAAGAAACTAAAATCAAAATAAAATTAACCCAAGGAAACTAATTATGATCATAATACCCTCACATAAGAAAAACTATTAACCAAAATAATAACATCTCAATAAGCAAGATAGTAGAGTAGGAAATACTCTTGCTATTATATGTATTAGAAACTATCGCTCCTATTAATTTTCAGATAGAAAAAAGGAAAAATTAACTTTCAAAACAAATATCTCCAAACTGATAACCATAATAGGGAAGGAAACAAAACATACTTTCAATAAGAGAAAAATAACTTAAATAAGTTTAGAATAGTTCATTTAAGTCTTTTATTTATGCTTTATTATCTAGTACTAACAATGATCTTAAGCCAAAAGGAAGAATGTGCAGATAAGAGGGGATGGAAAGAGAGACGAATGGTTCGAACGAAACAAACTTCTTTGAGAAGATAAAAATCCAGGACAAGAAACTCTTATTAAAATAGCCAAATAAAGGCTCAATTGTAAATATTTATTTAAATTTGTACATCTTTTATTGGGCAAGCCCAAAGGTTTTCTCCCTATCTCTTTCCTATTGATGCCCTTAGTGAGCTGGGTCTGTAAAGGTTTTTAAAATTAATCAAAATTGGTCAGTTGGTCTTTTACTGAGCAAAAAAAAGTGTGCAAAAATTGTAATGCTGAAAATTTTGTACGCATACTATAAATTTTTATTTAGTTTTGGTTCTATTTTAATAGAATAACTTACACAATTGACATATTAAACAGTTTGTTAATTTTGACTCATGAAATAATAATGTGTATTCCTATCTATTTTACATTCACTTACTATTTATATTCAATATCACTTAGCATATTCCTAATTTTTATACACTTCCATATATTCACCAACATTATATTTTTTACCTGTAGCATCACATCTAGAACCACACATGAATTTCAACTATCAAAATTAACATCTTGGCGTGTTGGGTCAATCTCATGCGGTTTGGGATTTAACTCTAAATTATAAGTGTTTTAAATTCAATGTTTCTTTTCAAAGAATTGTTAAAAGTAATTTTCCACATATTTGTTCAACTTATTGCTATTTTGATATGGAAGTAATTTGTATGAATAACGGAGAGAGAAAATCATTTTAGAGTTTATATTCAATGATTAATTAAAAGATATGATTGTACGTATTAGAATTAGAATCTACATAAAAATTATGTAAGTTGTTTGCATTCTTGAAACTGTTGTCTTTGATCTTTTCTTTATTTATGGAGACATTTTCTATCTACAAAGTCATTTTAGCTATTTGATATGGAAGCATGTGAGACTGTTCTCTTTGATCTTTTTTTTTCTTATGGAGGTATTTTTCATCCACAAATTCATTTTAGCTATTCAATATGGGAACATGAGACTTTCATCTTTGATCTTTTTTTTTTCTTATGGAGGTATGTTTCATCCACAAAGTCATTTTACTTATTTGATATGGGAGAAAGAGCCTTAGGTTAAACCTCTTTGGCTAAAAGTTGAAGATTAATACGTATTATTCTCCCAAATTTTCTTGTGAGACAATCATGACCTCATCCCTTATGATATCAGATCCTTGCACTCAATAAGACTTGATCTCTCATAGATTCTTGAGAATATTTCAACTTCACAACAAACCAATGACCCACTGACTAAAAATCATAAAGTAAATATAAAAGAAAAATTGACTTTGACTTAACAATTACTTTATTTTTTAAAAACTCACACATCTCAAATCATTTTCATTCTTAATGTATATAATTTGAGGTCCTTTAATGCATTAATGGACCTTTGACCCAAAACTATAACAATTAATGATGATCCATAACATTTTATCTTCCAAAATTTAGTTATTAACTATCATTTATGGTCAAAATATGCATGTGAGGTAGGGAACACATCATTTCAATACTCGACCATTCATGCACCCTATTATCTTTTGTACTTCACCCACCACAAAAAAATAAATATAAAAAAACATCATAAAGTTCATCCCATTAGGTAATTGGGTTTCCATTATTATCCTACATTGCCAAATAATTAAAAGAGTTGAAAGGCCAACTTGTGGGGGCACAAACCCACGTTAATTACTACAGTTGATTTGACAGAAGCTTCCCATTACAAGAATTCCTCATAAAGAAATAAAAAAATTCCTTTTAAACTGGGGAAAAATAGTATTTTAGAATTTTGAATTGAAAGGAAAATTATGATTTAAAATTGGTAAGGACCCTCTCTTGTTAAGTAATGATAAAGAAATAAAAGAGTTCCTTCTCAACAAAGGGAAAAAAATGTTCCAGACTTTTGAATGGAAAGAAAAATTATGATTCAATTTAAAATTTCTTGCCTTTTAAATGAATTGGAGAATGAGACCATACACTAGGCAACAAGTTTCGAGGGTTTCCTCTTAATACTTGATGGAGGAGATTTTTTAAATTCCATCATCACGTGTGATATTTTCTTACAATTGAAACCCATAATCTTGCATTCACTACACAATCTTTGAAACCCTAACACATGAAATCATGGTTTTTACAATAATTTTGTCAAGAATTCATCTGTCCCTACTATTTCTAGTACTTGGTTTAGGAATTGTGTTTCTTTTTTCCATACATTTATTTTTTCTAATGTAACAATTATATTGGGTGATCTGTCACATACCCTGTCTAATATTAAAAGTTTCAAAGTATAAAAAATCAATTGATTATATATTATGGATTTCCTTCTAAATCATTTGTACAATCATTTCATATACAGTTTTATGTATATAATTTTTTCCTATTTTAACAACTATTTCATAAAATGATTCTAAAGAAATAATCTAGTGATAATTAAGTATATGAGAATGCAATTTTTACCTATTCGATATGCGAGCATGAGCCTTAGGTTAAACCTCTTTGGCTAAAAGTTGAGGATTAATGGGTAATATTCTCCCAAATTCGCTTGTGACACAATCCTGACGTCATCCCTTATGATATCAGATGCTTGCACTCGACAAGACTTGATCTCTCGTAGATTCTTCAAGAATATTTCAACTTCACAACAAACCAACGACCCACTGATACAAAATCATAAAGTAAATCTAAAAGTAAGATTCACTTTGCCTTAACAATTATTTTCTTTCTTGAAAAACTCGGACATCTCAAATGATCATTTTAATTCTTAATGTATAGAATTTGATGTCCTTTAATGCATTAATGCACATTTGACCTAAAACTATAACAATTAATGATGATCCATAACATAGATTGTCTTCTGAACTTTAATTATTAAATATCATTTATGGTCAAAATGTGCATGTGAGGTAGGGAACACATCATTACAACACTCGACCATTCACACACGCTATTCTCTTATGTACTTCACCCACCACAAAAATAAATAAATAAAAATAGTATAAGTTCATCTCGTTTAGTAATTGGATTTCAATTCTTATCCTATACCAGATAATTACAGAGTTGAATGGCCAACCTAAGGTGGCACAAACCCACATTAATTACTATAGCTGATTTGATGGAAGTTTTCCATTACAAGAATTCCTGATAAAGAAATAAAAGAATTCCTTCTTAACTAAGGAAAAATAGTGTTTCAGAATTTTGAATTGAAAGGAAAATTATGATTTAAAATTGGTAAGGAACTTCTCATGTTAAGTATGATAAAGAAATAATCCTTCTGAACAGAGGGAAAATAATGTTTCAGACTTTTGAATTGAAAGAAAAATTATGATTCAATTTAAAATTTCTTGCTTGGTAAATGAATTTGGGAATGAGACCATCCAATAGGCAACAAGTTTTGAGGGTTTCCACTTAATACTTCATGGAGGAGATTTTTTAAATTCCATCACCGCGTGTGATATTTGCTTACAATTGAAACCCACAATCTTGCATTCACTACACAAGCTTTGAAATTGTAACATAATGAAATCATGGATTTTGTGATAATTTTGTCAAGAATTCATCCATCCCTTCTATTTCTCGTACTTAGTTTAAAAGAATTGTGTTTCTTTTTTCCATACAGTTATTTTTTCTCATGTAACAATTCTATTGGGTGACCTATCACATACCGTATCTAATATTAAAATTTAGAGAGCATAAAAAACCAATTGATTGTATATTGTGGATTCCCTTCTAAATCATTTGTACAAAATTTTCATATACAATTATATACATATAATTCTATCCTATTTTAACAAATATTTCACAAGATAATTCTAAAGAAATAATCCAATGACAATTAAGTATATGAGAATGTAATTTTCATGCTGAACATTTAGAAAAGCTTCATCATCACCAACAATTTGAGTAATACATTTCAATTAAAAGAATGATGATCATGAATATGGTAGATAATGCAAATCCATTTTTTTATTTCTTTGTTCAAGTTAGTAATCCTTTCTTCATGGCCAATGAATTTCTTATGCAAATAGATTAAAAAATTAATTGAGAGAGAGAAATAAATGATAAAACTATTGCTATATTGAAGTGCTTCTCCATACTTTTATCATGTTAAACCTGGACTCAATATTACTCTACATCCAAAGATCAACATTGCACAAATACATTTCCTAATATTGCTACTTTGTCCAAGAACTTGAGCATCTTTATATTTAGAACCTTTTGGGTGTGTATATTCTTAGGTATCACATATAGATTATTAGTATTCTATAGTGGGATGAAATTTTGATTGTGAGCATCCTCTAGAGCTCTTAAGCCTTAGTCTATAATACAAATTTGGTATCGATAATAAGTTTGATGAGTAATGAAATTCTTTATATTATTGAACATAGTGGTTCTAGTATTTAAAGTATTTAGAAAATTCTATCTAAGAAACTATTGTCTTATTAATACAAAGATAAATTATTTATTTACCATCTATAGGTATTTCATGAATATTGATTATGAATAAAAAATTGATACATTATTTTATTATTTGTTAATAAATTAAAATTTTGTATTCCTTCTCATCTATCTCATATAGACCATTGGGATTCTGTAGCGAGTGATCCAACGAGTGTAGTAGCTACTAGAAATATTTGCAAAATTTAGGATAAGTATCATATTAAACCTTTCACATTTCTTTCCTTGTAGGTGTTATCTATTCCTCCACCTACTATGTGCTCCAAATAGATCATGTAATTTTCCTCGTAAGAAAAGAAAAATGACAAAAAAATATTACTTTGCTCCATTGTCAAGCTTTGAGGGAAAAAAATAAAAAATCTATAATTGTACTAAACATGTACTCTATTTTATTATGCATCCATAAATCAACATGATTTGAACAATAACTTATACTTCTTGTTCTATGATCATATTGCACAAATGTTTTTGCTAATATATTATTCTTTTGTCCAATAGTTTAGACTTATTTATATTTAGAACCTTTCAAGAGTGTGTAGATTTTCTTTCTTGTTAGATACCTCATATATATCATTGGGATTCTATAGTTCATATAGATCATTGGGGTTTTTTAGTATGATTATCTTTTGATTGTAGTAGCTACTACAAACATTTACAAATTTTAGGTTAATCATTATATTAAACCATTCACATTCCTTGTCTAGTAGATGTTGTATATTCCTCCATGTATAGCATGTGCCCCAAATTAATCATGTAATTTTTCTTAGTCATGGTCTAATTGTATGAACCTCTAAGACAATTTATGTAAAGTAACTTGCATGTTTTAATTATCTCATATTTCACTAATTGTGGCATTGTTGTTGTCATTTTCTTGAGGTATTTTATCTAAGGTTTGGCATGCCTTATTTATGATTCTTCCTCTTCCTCTTAATCATAATTTCAATCCTCACATATGCCTTTTATATGCATCCATATTTTGGATACATGTTAACTTGGGAAGTTATAACTACAAAATCCCATTATATTTATGTCCTAGTCTTCCATTTGGCATTGGTAGAAACAATGTAGGCAATAAAAATTTTCAAATCACATGTTAATTTTTTTTGTTTAAATATTTTTTACACATTCTACAATCACGCTTGAATATTTTAAAAGTTTTTTTAAAAAAAAAATTACACAGTCTATAATAGTGGCACCAATCTGAGACCATATCCATTCAAGACACAATGTATAATAGTTATCTTTTTTCTTCAAATGACCTCTCTCTTGAAATTTAATCAAATGAAATCCTCATTCTTTTATGCTATGGTGGTTGTCCATACTTTTGAATCCAATTCTCCTTGGATGTTGGCAAGCGCATGGTTGATTTTTGGTTCTATATTAGACAATTATTCCAAAAAAGTTTTCATCCCACTATATCATTATTGTTCATGAAGCAACACTTTTTGGAAACATATTATCAAGCAATCTTCATACCTAATATCTCATATTGATGTGGCTTCCTAATGTTTTGACTTTACAAGAATTGGAAGAATTCTCCAAAGCATGGACTTAAATAGCACACAATAAATGTCTACAATTAATGTGAGCCCCAACTTTATAGTTACTTCTTTCTATTTCCATTATATACAACTATATTTATAAATAAATAAAAAGCGTACAATGTATTATTGATAAGATAGAAATATTAAATGGTGCAAGTGTTGGAAGGGTCTTGCTTTTTGTTTTAAAAGCCAACGGTCTCGCTTTTAGTTTCATACGCTTTTTATTTTTTTGGTTTCTTGTTTTTTTTTGTTTCATCAAACCCATTTATGGGCCATTGATTCATTATATTTCTCTGTACTGGTTTTTCCCCCAATTTCTCATGTTTTAGGTGTGCCACTCCTCAATGCTACTCTGTCGGTGCCAGAAATGGTAAATTGACAGGACAACAAGTATGTGACTGAAGCTGTTTACCCTTTTACTGAACGTCCCCTGCGTAGAAGGAAAGACTATACCAAGCTAAAGGAATTGGTGACAACGCCTGTGATGAATGGAAGCCATTACTCGAACCCTCCAGGATCCACTGTCTGTCTTCAAAGAACAGGTTAATACAGTTAACACTGCCAAGGTAAAACAAACCCACTTCTCTAAGATGCATTCCTTTTTAGAAAACGTGTCTAGAAGGTAGCACCCAAATGTTAGAAAAGGTAAAAGAAATTACTCACAGCAGCCATACCCAAATTCAAGTTTGTTGGATTCTTGATCTTCAAACTAAGGATTCTTGATTATTTAATTTGTTGGATTCTTGATCTTCAAAGTAAGGATTCTTGCTTATTTAATTTGTTGGATTCTTGTTGAAGGAAGCCGACTGCAGGACTTCTCTGTGACAATCTTTCATCCTTCAAACACATTCCCAAACTCATCGAAAGAAGGCCCAAAAAGCCGTCTATGAAGTTTGATTCCTCCAGAACAAAATTCTTTCGCAGTTTGGCGAGTCTGAAATTGGCCTGTTGATCTGATGACTCCAAGAAACGCGATGGCTACTTTATCTGGCGGCGCTGGTTTGTAATTAAATCTGTATCTGTGTCTTTTTATTTGCAATTTCTGACTGCATAAGATTACTGAATGTCTGAGAAAATTCCAGATAAGCTTTTTATTTATTTATTTTATTGTCTTTTCTAAAGATTTCTCTCTTAACCTAGATGATAGAGTTTAGCTTTGTCTTACTTTCAGTAACAGAATATGACTCCTTCTCTGCTGCAAAAAGTTTCAGCCAGAGTCAGCGGTTCTTTGTTACAATTTTTTGCTTCAACTTTTATTTGATAATAGGTACAGGGGTTGCATTGTAAGCAAATTTTGTACACTTCTACAATAAATTCTCTGATCTTACTGATAAATGCCACTGGTGGTCATGTTCTTAATTAGGCTACCGATCACGGACATGCATACCATTTGTATTTAAAAAAACCTGCTCTCAATAGTTGCTAGAACCGAGCTAGAGTAAGAATTCCCCTACAACTCTATGGGGCTAGAGTAAGCTAAAATAGCTATAGAATTAAGCTAGAATAAGAAATAATTTCATAACTATAATTCCCTACACTATTGCTTCCAATTATTAAATCTTGTAAATCTGCGACAGGTTTCAAGATCCCACAGATAAAGGATAATCTTCCCTCCTTCCAGTCCAACAGACAAAATCTTCAGGGTGTCATCTTAACCTGCAAAAACTGCATATTTTCCACCATAAAGAGGTTGATAACAGTTATGTTTGTAAAGTACGGGGAATGGGAATTCATTTAGTCTTATTTCGTTTGTATATGAGACGTACTCTTCATCTGCAAAGATAACTGAGAAAGTATGTGCATTTTATTCTGTTGGTGCATGCGTTCCATGTCAAATGCTCAGAAATGTCTCAAAGCACTTGATCATTGTCCAAGTTGTTTGAGCTACTTTAGAAATTGTTTCATTATAATCTTATAAGTGGACCCCTACTCAAATTGTTCATGTTACCATCTGCTTGTGAGAAGACATTTCTGAGCATTTGACATGCACGAACAAAATAGAATGCACAGGCTTTCTCAGTTATCTTTGCAGATGAAGGGTAATGAACGCCCATTCCCTGTAGCAAACAAATATCTTTGGAGATGAAGGGTGCGTCTCATATACAAACGAAATGAGATTAAACAAATATGAATGTTATCAACCTCTTTATGGTGGGAACATCATTACACTAGCAACAAGAAAAATGAACCATTCCTTATAATTTTGAACTTCCACAAATTATGAGAAAATTAAATCACTGCCATTTTAAATAAGCAATCTAATGAAATGACCAGTTCTCTGGTCCATTCGATGTTAATTACTCTCTCCAAGAGGTGTGGTAAAATTTCTGCATTTTAATGTTATTAATCCATGAATTCCTTATTTCTTTTTGACGTTCCTCATCTTTGGGAGTGTTGTGCCAACTGGGCATCGTTTTGGGCAAAAATCCATCGTTTTTTAATGCTATTCTTATTAATCGTTACGTACAGATTTTGTATTTTGTTGTTTATATTTGCTTCTTTCTATGTTTGCCGTTTGCATGTTCAAAAGTACAGTGTCTTTGTGTCAAATTTATGTCTTAAGAGTTCAGCATATTAAAGTTCAGCAGAGGTTACCTTTCTCTGGTTGACTGTAGTTTATTTTAGAACTCCAGTTAGAGAGTTAGTATGTCCTATGTTAAATTCAAGTGAACAGCTAACTAAAGTGGTGTACATTCACATGAGGTTTGAGGGTCATTTATTCTCTGTATTTGACCATGAGTAACTTCCACCATATTATTTACTGATGTTAGCAGCTACACTAGAAGAACCAATTTGATGATCAATTGCTTTCTTGCCTTTGAACGGGTTCTTTATTGTTGAAGATGAATCATATTTCTGCATTGGCCTGATTCCATACATTGCATGCTTTTCTTTGGCTTTGTCTATGTTTTCATTTCCTTTTTATGACCTCGTAATTCCTCCAATTTGATATATTAGTGTTGGCTTAAACTTTGGCATTCACTTATAATTTATTCAATTTGTATGTTTAAAATTGAATTTACTTTTATTTCCTTTTTTATGTATTCAAAATGAGTGTGAGTATTCAAAATAAGTTTGGAATTAACTTATTTATTTGAACTTTGGAGTCCACTTTGTAGAGTGGGAGGGAGAGGGAAGGGGAGGGGGAGGGCGAGGGGGAGAGGGAAGAAGAGAAGGGAGTGGGAGGGAGGGGATGTTGCAAGAGAGTGGGAGGGGGAGTGAGAGGGAGAGGAAGGGGGGGGAGTGAGATGGAGGGAGGGAGGACGGAGGAGGGAGAGGGAGAGGGGGAGGGAGAGGGGTAGGGGGAGTTAGAGGGAGAGAGGGAGGAGGGAGTGGGAGTGGGAGTGGGAGGGAGAGGAAGAGGAGTAGTGAGAGGTGGAGAGGGAGGAGGGAGGGGGTGTGAGAGGGAGTGGGAAGGGGTGGTGAAGTGAGAAGGAGAGGGGGAGGAGGGAGTGGAAGGAGGAGTGAGAGGGGGAGGGAGAGGGAGGAGGTGAGAGAGAGGGAGGGAGGGAGAGGGAGGGGGGGGTGAGAGTGAGAGGAAGAAGGGGGGGAGGGGGAGACGGAGACGTAGACGGAGTGGGAGGGAGGGGGAGGGGGAGTGAGATGGAGGGAGGGAGGAGGGAGAGGAAGGGGAGGGGGCGAGATGGAGGAGGAAGGAGAGAGAGGGAGTGGGAAGGGGTGGGGAGGTGAGAGAGGGAGAGGGGTAGGGGGAGGATGGAGTGGAAGGAGTGACAGGGGGAGGGTGGGGAGTGAGAGGGGCAGGGGGAGGAGGTGAGAGAGAGGGAGGGGGAGGAGGAGGGAGGGAGAGGGGGAGGGTGAGAGGAAGTGAGGGGGAAGGAGAGTGAGAGGGAGGGGAGGAGGGAGAGGGAGAGGAAGGGGAGGGGAAGTGAGGGGGAGGGGAAGTTAGAGGGAGAGGGAGAGAGAGAGAGGGGGGAGGGGGAGGAGGAGAGTAGGGGAAGTGAGAGGGGAAGTGAAGAAGAGAGGGATGGAGTGGGAGTGGGGAGTGAGAGTGGGAGTGGGAGTGGGAGGGGGCGGGGGGTAGAAAGAAGAGAGGCAGATGAGGGGGAGAGAGAGAGGAAGTGGGATATGGAGTGAGAGTGGGGAATTGAAGGGAGGATGAGGGGGGGAAAGAAAGTGAGGGGGAAGGAGGGAGGGGAGAGGAGGGGAGGGGAGGAAGAAAGGAGTGAGGGAGAGGGAGAGGGAGGGGAGAGAGGGAGGAGGGAGTAGGAAGGGTTTGGGAAGTGAGAGGGAGTAAGGGAGAGGGAAGGGGAGAGAGTGAGTGGGAATGAGAGAGGAGGGCTAGAAACGTGGGGAGAGGGAGGGGGGAGGAAGGGAGAGAGGGGGGAGAGAGGGAGGGGGAGAAAAGGGAGAGAGAGGGGGTGGGTAGAGAATGTGGAAGAGGGGGAGGGAAAGGGAGAGGGAGGGGGAGGGAGAGAAAGGGGAGAGGGAGGGAGGGGCAGAGAGGGAGAGGGAGAGGAAGGGAGGTAGAGAGGGATGGAGGGTGGAGAGGAAGAGAAAGGGAGAGAGAGGGAGAGGGAGATGGGGAGAAGGAGAGGGAGGGAGGGAGAGAAAGAGGAGGGAGACGGAGAGGGAAGAGGTGGGGAAGTGAGAGTGAGGGGGAGGAGTGAGAGGGAGTGGGAGGTGGAGTGAGAGGGAGTGGGGGGATAGGAGGTGGAGGGAAGAAGAGAGGGGGAGAGAGAGGGATGGAGTGGGAGTGGGAGTGGGAGTGGGAGGGGGAGGGGACGAAAAGAAGAGAGGCAGATGAGGGGGAGAGAGGGGGAGTGGGGGGGAGGGAAGAAGAGAGGGGTATTAAGGGGGGAGAGAGAGAGAGAGAGAGAGAGAGAGTGTGTGTGGGTAATTGAAGGGAGGATGAGGGGGGTAGAGAAAGTGAGGGGGAAGGAGAGAGGGGAGAGGAGGGGAAGGGGAAGGGGGAGGGGGACAAAGAGGGAGGAGGGAGAGGGAGAGGGAGAGGGAGAAAGGAGTGAGGGAGAGGGAGAGTGAGGGGAGAGAGGGAGGAGGGAGTAGGAAGGGGTTGGGAAGTGAGAGGGAGTAAGGGAGAGGGAAGGGGAGAGAGGAGTGGGAGTGAGAGGGAGAGGAAGTGGGAGAGGAGGGGTAGAAATGTGGGGAGAGGGAGGGGGGAGGAAGGGAGAGGGGGGAGGGGGGGAGGGGGAGAAAGGGGGAGAGGGAGAGGGAGAGGGAGAGGGGCGAGGGAGAGAGAGGGGCGGGTAGAGAATGTGGAAGAGTGGGTGGGAAAGGAGAGAGGGAGGGGGGAGGGAGAGAAAGGGGAGAGGGAGGCGAGGGGCAGAGAGGGAGAGGGAGAGGGAGAGGGAGAGGGAGGGAGGTAGAGAGGGAGGGAGGGTGGAGAGGGAGAGAAAGGGGCGAGAGAGGGAGAGGGAGATGGGGAGAAGGAGAGGGAGGGAGGGAGAGAAATAGGAGGGAAAGCGGGGGAAGAGAAAGGGGAGAGGGAGGGAGGGAGGGGGGAGAGGGAGAGGGAGGGGAGAGAAAGGGGAGAGGGATGGAGGGAGGGGGAGAAAGGGGAGAGGGGGGAAGGCAGAGAAAACTAGAAGAGGGGGTGGGGAGAGAGAGAGAGAGAGAGAGAGGGTATCATCCCTTACATAACCACCAACCCAAAGGCATCAAATTAATAACTAGAAATTAATTGTACACTAACAAAAATTCAACATTAAAAGCTACTATAGTTAAATAGTAGATTATAAGATAAATATGACAACACATATAGTCCAATAACATATCCATAGCTACATTATATTTTTGGTTTTGAAATTACACTAATGTCTCGCAGATCTCACCATTACAAAGGGTTGTTTTGCTTTGCTAGGTATCACCATCACTAGGGGACCTTCTCTTGATGGTTTTGCAAACACTGTTATAGTTACCCCTTGTTGCTTGATGGGTGTTGCCAATGTGAGAGAGAGACAGATAGAGATAGAGTCAAAGACAAAGACAGAGACAGAGATAGATAGAGATAGAGATAGAGACAGAGAGACAGAGAGAGACTATCGTCCCTTACATAACCATGACCCAAAGGCATCAATCTAACAACTAGAAATTAATTGCACTCTAACAGCAAATCAACATTAAAAATTACTACAATTAAATATTAGGTTATAAGCCAAATTTGATAACACATATAGTCCAACAACATATCGATATCTTAATTAAAAATTTTGGTTTGTGTTTTTTTTCCTTCTAGTCAACACCTATTTTGTTGTCTTTGCATTGTTGATGGCCTGATTTTCTGCCTCTGGACCTTGTATATGTAAGGTCTATTCCCTTGTTAGGCTGCTTTTTAATTTTCAAAAGCATAGATGTAGCTATTAAAACTATAAGTAACCAAGATGTTCACCTTGGAGCCATAGAAAGACTTAAGAGTAAATTAAGAACTTCAAAAATGTTCATATTGGAACCATAGTTCAGTTTACCAACAAAAATTAAAGATATGAAAAAAATTCCATGCAGGAAATTAACAACATTAATAATATATTTCTAGAGAAATCTACGCATGACCAACAAATATGATGTCTCATCCTTCTTGATGGACCACACAACTCTAGTCCTTCATTAGGAACTTGAATGGTTCCTTGTAGTTTCCTTCACTCTTAGCATCATTTTCCAGCAACTTTCTTTGGACATGAGGCACAAGGAAGTTGCAAAAATTATATGTCACATAGAGGCTAAACCTTGAGATACTTCTCATCTTCCTTTTTAGGTGGAGAACCTTGGTCCTCAACCCACCCAACTTAGTCTTCAACATCATCAACTCAATGGTTTTTTTTTTGAAAATCAATGTAGTTGTCATTGATAACATGCATTTTAATATTCTCCTCATTTGGTAGTATATTCCCTATTAATTCTACAGGCTATGTTTTTATGCTCTCAAAAATATGGGTGGAGCTATTATTTATATATTTGATTGAGCTCTCAATTGTATGTTATTTTTTACAACATTCATCTTCTCTCACCCTTCCTAGATTTGTAAAGAGGCCCACCCAACTTTTAAAAGCATATAATTGAATGCAATTAGAGAAATATGTAATAAAAAATCAGTGGTTAAAAGAGAAGTTAAAGCATCACATATTATCTTGGACATAATCATTTATGTATCCCTTCATAATACTATGTTCATGTGGACAAAACATTGTAAATCATTTATGTATCCCTTCACAATAATATGCAATACACATTGCATATTAGTTTAACAAAATTCCAGGGATCTATTCCTTACTTGAGGTTAGTTAAGGATAAGAATGGAATCTTTATTATTTTGATTTGATTTATTTTCTTTGTAAGAGGCCCCAAGATTTTTTCCATTCTCTATCATATAAAGAGAATTCCAAGACCTTATTAACCTCTTCAAAAGCACCAGACAATTCGTCGATACCTCACATGAGCTCTGAGATATACCCTAAGAAAGATCGTTTCCCAATGTTGTGTGAACTTTAGGGAGACTTTTCTCCAGTGTGCTCGCGAACGTTCAAAGGACTCCGTGGGAGAAATGGTGTTGTCACTAGTGTTTACCCAGCCAACCAGAGCTAATGGAGAAGACAATTCAATCTCACGGAAAACAGATTGAAAGATAGTCAATGTTGCTCATTTCAATTGAGAACCATTTCATCTTTTGACATAAATCGAGATAGGGATGCCAAATAAAAACAAGTGCCACATAGTGGCTAGTACTTGCCTGTAGTTGTAGTTTTAATTGTATTAGCATATAATTTTAAAAAGTTTAAACTAAATAATTATTTAAATTTAGTTAATATGTTATTAGGTTAGGTTAAATATTTAGTTTATAGTTATGTTAAAGTTTAATTAGAAATATAATTAATTCAAACTTTAATTTATATGTAAAATAGTTTTTTGATCTTTTTAGTTTTGTCATAATTAGAATTTTAATAGCAAATGTCTATCTAATTCAAACTTTAATAAATTTTCTTGAATTATAAATATATTTTAATTAATTATAAAATATATAATTTAGATATACCCATCCAAAATAGAATATAATATATAATTTGATATTAACTATTATTTTAATAATAAAAATTATAATAAGAAAATTAATATAATTATAATATTTCCAAGACCGTTTAAAATCCTAGTCTTCGTGTTAATATGGCTTAAAAAGTGGAGAAAGAAACAATCATTCCTAAAAATCCATGTATAAGACCTCAAATCTATTAACCAATCATAATGAGAAAAATATTTTTTAGAATTTAAAACTTAAATAACATGCATATAAACTTTAGAATAATAAAATAAATTTAAAAAATAAAAAACAACTTACTTTCATTGGTTCATATCATTGTTTTAATAACTAGTTAAGTAGTAGAATCCAAAATTCATTACAATAGTACTATGCCTCTGGCAAGTACTAACAAGGGAGAATATCCCAAAACTGAGATGGGTAGTTGTAGGTCTCCATAACAGAGTCTTCTAGCACTTGAAGATTCATTGATACCTTGCACGAGATCTGAGATATGCCCCAAGAATGATCGAAGAAGGTTTGGTTATCTTTCGAATATGTCATTTTTTGTTTTAGGCTCAGGGTCAGTCATTGTAATAGATAGACAAATTTGATGTCGCTGTAGAAATGAAATTGGAAACATCTTGATATGTCCACAGAGTGTTTGTTTGATCAGTGAGGCATTCAATTATACATAGTCTGCTGATTCGAAAGATAGACTGATTATTTTCTACAAAATCACTTTAGGAACTGTTATTCGAAACTCTTGAATTAGTTGTTTACAATTGTGTTCTTTGTTTTTATTCACAGTCTATCATTTGTTAGCAAATACAAATATGTAACTGAAGTCTCACATTTCAAATTGTCACAATTTGGTTAGCACTATCAAAACAAAGTGATTCTCTGATAGGTCAAAAGCATAGCCATTGTCCTCGGCCCTGTCATGAAATCACAGCCCTAATTTGTATTTTCTACACTGGTTTTCTAATGCCACTGGATGAAATTCAAATTAGGGTAATGTATCATAATACACCCAACACTCAGAGTTGTATGGGTTGTTGAGTTGCTTCTTGGACAAAACCCTAGGCTAAATATAAGCCATGTATTTAGGCAGAGAAAGGAAAATATGTCTACAGCATTATAATATTGGAAGGTTTTGAAATTGAGTCATAGATCAGGTACGTGGATCTCTGAAACTCTAAAGTTTTCTTGGTGATTGTAACCACTGATGGTACCCACTATTTAAGTAGTCCAGATAGATCCCAATCTAACCTGATCAATTAGATTTGGAGGGTCTCTGGGACATTCGACAGTGCTGGAGAACATTGGTTAAAATTGTTTGAAGACTTAGTGGCATATTGATAGACAACTATCAGGCATAACCCAAACCTCCACCATGGGTATCTGCTAGCCGCGCGATGCTCTTTGTGATCATGCGGGTTTGGATCATCAAAAAGCTAGGAGATGGAAGTCGTGCAATGCCTTAGGAGTAGTTCAATAGACCAAGTCTCCACCCTTCACCTATGGCCTTAGCCAGTAAACCCTCACTCCTAGAGGCCCACTTCCTAGGGTTTGTTGAACTAGTCCTCTAAACTCATTCCCAAATTAAAACAACTGCATAAACACTTCATAAATGCTCCCCCCTTACATACTTCATCACCAAAACTCTTCATCCTTGAAGCAAACTAGTTTCCATTTGACTGGTGTCAAACCGGGCATGTTCTCTATCTAGCTCATGGATTTTCTCTATTTATCTTTTCTTGAAGATATCTTTATGTGGTTTGGAAGTTGTGCTCATAGATCTTAGAAGATAATATATTCTCTACATTTCTAAGAATTTTAGAATTTCCTCTTACAACTTGGGGAATATTCTCATATTTTCTGCAAATTACTTCCCTTCAAGTTTTATATTCTCAACTTAACAACAACAACTATGACTCTAATTGATAGGCATCTCAAAGACTGGTTGATTAGTTGCATATGGTGATAGAATTCTTAGTTTCAATACATTTATACTAGCCTAATTAATGTGACAGTATGTTGATGGTGTTGAAGGAATGTTTAATATCATATGATATTCATTTATGGTCAAGATGACATCTTTATTCCGTTCTGGTACTATTTCATGATTGAACTAAATAATTAAGAGGATAAGAGGTTTGTTTGCATGAACTAAACTGATTGTAGATCTATTTTGAAGTTTACAATAGCTTTGAGAAGTGTGGCAATATGTTTTGGGCTTCATTTATCTCTAGGGTTGGTTATCTTTCACTTTCCCTTCATCGTATAAGTTTTTGGGGCCAACATATTTGGTCGTCTTACATTTCATGTTCGTACATTTTAATGTGGCTGACTTGGAAAAGTCTGTTTGAGCATGCAAAGGATATAATGAAAGATCAAATCATTTAGAATGTGAGAAATTTTTGGAAGTGTGTTTGATTGTGAAGTGTGTGAGAAAAATGCCAAATGATTATTGAAAGAAATGAGCTAAAGGTATCTACATTCAAAAGTGTTTGAAGTTTCAAGTAGTGTGATAAAGGCTGCTAATGGTACACATTTGTTGTGGTGGATATTTTTTTTTGTTCTTCATGTAATATTTTAAGGTTGTAGCCTCGTCTAAATTTTATCATTAAAATTAAATGCTAAAATATCTTTGTTATAACCATAAAGCCACTATTTCAGGGAGTAGTTTCTTCCTTGTGTTTTAGATGTAAAATAATTTATGTAAATTATTCTATATTGTGGCTTTTCTCACTATGGTTCTTCCCTAGCTAGGTTTTCCATATAAATCTAGTGTTCACTTGTGCAATTGTGTAGAATTCGTTATTCTTTCATTGTTACATTGTTGTTGATTCATGAAGTAAATATTTTGACATACGAAGTAGTTAAAAATTTAAGGTTTTATCATACAATTTATTCAACTCCCCCCACTTTGTTGTCTTGTGTGCTCAAAAATAAAGAAATACTACAAGAAGATCAAAAGAGAGCTTGAAAAGTGTCCATATTATAATGAATGAGACAACACATGTTGAATAAAACTCAATCTAAATTGCACTCCTATGTTCAAAGAATAAATGAATAAAGAACCTTTATATGTCATTGTAATAGATAGACAAATTTGATGTCGCTGCAGAGTAAAGAAATGTTATGGCAGAGTAATAACCAAGAATTTGAAACTGATTCCTCGATCTGAATTTGAGCAAAGAAACACTAAAAGACATAGTTGCAGCAGTAGCTCGAAAGTATGTTGGGTTTAAAGATTAATTTACCGAGATCTCTGTTGACAGTTGGAAAAAAAACAAAACACCAGTCCCTAATACCCATCTTCGAACTATTCCAAGTCAACCTAACCTATTCTGATCAACTAGGTTAGAGAGTCCTTGAAGACCAATTGGAGGTGCTGGATGAGGATTGACTGTTATTGTTTTGTAATTTCCAATTAAAGCAAGGGAACCCGATAGGCCTATGTTAAATATTGTGACTGATCCATAGATCAGCAAAAGAGAGTACTTTTGAAAACCAACAGAGGATTAGTAGAAGTCTGAGTATCATATGTGAGGAGTTGGAATAGGATTACAAGTTTGATAGATTATAATCAAAGGAACATCAAAAAACGTGTAGTCTTGCTAAAAGTAGACACTAGTGATTGAGGTAACAAAGTTGTTTGGAGGACTGATTATAAATTTCAGTTGATAGATTGAAGAGTCACCACCGTGTCTGGAAGTATTCAAATTTTAGAGAGTTTGACAAGTTAATTGGAACCATTATTCATAGTTAAACCAACATTGTTATTTGTTGATATTCTATTGTGATAGTTGGTTGGGTCTATCCAAGGAGTATAAATTACCTAAAAATGCCTAGTTCCAAAGCTCCAACTTGACCACAGGCAAGGAGTATGCTAGAAAAGGTTGAGGAGTCTGGCTTTACATCCACCAGTTGCATTTGCTTAAATGTTTCTAATGCCTTTTCAACAAACCCATTTTGAACATATCCCCCAATCATGGCAATCCATGAGACAACATCTCTTTGAGGCAATCTGTCAAACAATTTACGTGCCTTGTCTATGTTTCCACATTTAACATACATGTCTACTAAGGCATTGATAACTAAAACATTTGATAAAAAGCATTCCTAAGTATTTATGATTCTCTGCATCTTTATTTCTATAAAAGCACTAAAATTATCTATTCGAGGGTTTTATTTTCTTTGTATTCCTATAGTCTCATACTTGTGGCTCTGTTCATATAAATGTTGCTAAAGATTACCAATCTTTGATATAATGATGAAATGGTACTCATATTCATTGTGGATTTTTCATTCTATATCTTTTTTTCCTCCAACATATGCTATATTTTTTTGGAGGGTAATGAAAACCCTAATAGGTTATGATTTCACTTTGTGACACCATCAGTAATTTTGGGCTTTGAAATATTTGTATATTCTTCAATGCTTTTCCACTTCATTTGATGTTTGTAATAATGAGCACCCATGTTATTCATATGGAATTACTATGTCTTATTTCTCCTTGATTGAATATCATTATTACATTAGTAGAGAGCTATTTTTACTAGTTAATGAAATCATTACTCCTTTATATCATGACAAAGTTTATCATTTCTTGGATTATATAAGCTCTCTACATTGATACTTATTATATTGTTAGTGCTATGGGTATACATCTTGGTTGTGATTTGTTTGAATCTCTTTAATCAATTCCATTTTCCAATTGTCTATGTGATTTGATGATGTTATGGTGATTTTAATGACCCTGTGTAATTTTAAATTTCTATGCATATGAGAATCATACCTTTTTTTGTTCATCCTAGTCTACACAATTTGTCAACCCTTCATTGGTCTTGATGCATTACTTATCACCCCATGGATCATCTACTTTGATTCTTTTATGACTGCCATGCCATCATAAACCACTAATACTTATTACATCTCATTGTATCATCATTATTGTTCTCTTTTATCTATTCTTAACAACACTTGACAACATGCCTTCACTACCTTCTTTTATTGTTCTTATTTATTAAATATATTTGTTCATTATTTAGCACTTGATTGCTAATGACAGTAGCATAGTTAACTACTCTAATAAATGCTATGTATACTACCCCGCACTTCACTATCTTGGAACTTATTTTAGCACCTATGTTTCTTTGGTAAGTCTATGGTATGATGTTATGACCTTTACTAACTCCCATTTGATATCAAATACCACTTCTCCTTATGTCTTCCAACTGATGTAGCACTAAAGTCTTGAATTATTGGACTGATTCTAAGTGACGTGTCTTGTATTTTACATTACTCCCCTCCTAATGAATCGGGTTTATTTATTGTCTTCAGTAATAGAATTATTTTTGTTCAGACCTTTCTGATGTTTTTAACTTCATGATCATCTACAATCTCCTCCTTCTGATACATTAATGTGTTTTCATGATGTAGCTATGAGTTCCTTTTACACTATAACAACCATGTATGATCATTTATCTTGTGACTACTTTTTCATCCTTTTACCACTTTTGTCCTTATGATGTTACAAGGCCAAATCTTTCTTCAAGTAAGCATATTTATTGATCATTGTTTTTATAATCTTTACCACTGCCTTGTTTCCATTTCCCATATTCGATATTTGTTTTTATATATCAACAACCTCTGATTTTTAAACATCAATGTATTTTTATGTATAAACTATCTTTTCTTTTAACACCATCTTCACACATAAATTTATCATTGCTCGAAGAATGGTAAAGTTGTCACTTTTTCATATTTTTTAATAGTGAACAAATCACTACTAATGATTCAACAATAATTTTTTTAGGGAATTGAATACTATTTCATTGTTGTCTTGTAACTTTATACAATATTTTTCACAACCTCATGGCATACCTCTATTTTCTAGGATAGCCTACATTCCACTATCATTTATAGCAGTCGATCTATCCTTTTTCTGCTATGATGACTATTTATTTAGACTTAAATACATGAGAATCATTACAAATACATGGGAAACATTACCATTTCTCCAATATATTCCTTGTCCATTTCTATGAAAAGCTCTTTCTTCCATTGTTATGATCCAGGTCTCCATTGTCCTTAGCAATGACACTACCTTCATCCTCCCTCATTATCTATACTTATGGTAACTTATGGTTATGCTTTGATGGATATCAATGCCTTGTTCCAAAGCTCCCATTTTGTCACAGGCTGGAAGGATGCTTGCAAAGGTTGTGGAATTTGGCTTTACACCTGCCAGTTGCATTTGTTTAAAAGTTTCCAGAGCCTTTTCCACAAATCCATTTAGTTCATAGCCTTCAACCATTGTATTCCATGAGACCACTTTTGCAAGCACCACCCACCAATCTTGGAAAGGAAATAGAGCCTATATACCCATATATGTGTATATGTGTATATGTGTGTGTGTATATATACAAATGTGTGTGTGTATATATGTGTATATACATACACACATGTGTATATGTGTGTATATATATATATATACACAAATGTGTGCATATGTATATACACACATGTGTGTATTTGTGTATTATACACACATGTATGTGTGTGTGTATATATATGTGTGTGTGTGTTGTGTGTATATACACACACATGTATGTGTGTATATATACACATGTGTGTATATACACACACATGTATGTGTGTATATATACACATGTGTGTATATATACATACGTGTGTATATATAAATGCATGTATTTGTATATATACACACGTATGTGTATATAAATGCATGTGTGTGTATATGTGTGTATGTGTGTGTATACAAACACATGTACACACATGTGTGTATGTGTGTATATATACACATGTGTACATATGTGTATATATGTGTGCATATACACATGTGTGTATGTGTATATATACACATGTGTGCATATATGTATATATACACACATGTATGTATATATATATATACAAATGTATACACATGAATTTAAAGAAATTAAATTGCAGAATTAAAATTCCTTATGCATCTTCTTAGTCATCTTCCGGGAGAACCAAACAGGTCATCTCATATTTCAGAAATCATTTTTAGAATTTGTATCTTCTAGAATTGCAGCATCTTCTAGAATTGACTATATCTGACATTTGGTATTCCATGCACCAAATGGGCCCTTATTGCATAAAGAAAATGGAATCCAAAACAAGGCTCTTAAGACCTTTCCAAAATCACAAATTGCACACAAACTGGTTTTTATCTTTTATTTCATGTTCTCATCCGTACATACCAGGGATCATGCCCGTACATTCCTTGTTTGGTGTATATATAATCCTATTACAATTGCCACAACCATATTTGGTTGGTCATGATTTTAGCTAATGGAGCTTGTAGACATTGAAATAATTATTCTTTCATCTATCAATATGTTATTATTTGATCCATTAATAATATTCATCAACATCTATCATTATTACATTATTTATCTTCTATTATCATTCATAATTATTTATCTTCCATTATCAATATTCTTTCTTTATCTAGGTCGATTTGGCCAAGAATATCTTGAAAGAGTGGTTCTATTGTAATGATGGTTCTATTTGCAACAAACTTGTTAGAAACATGAAAAGAAAACATGTTAGCAATTCCATCATTTGTCTGTTGTTTGGGACAGTCACCATAGAATTATTTGGACTGTCTCTCCTCTTGCCTTGTAAGGTTAAAATGACCTTTTTATCTTCCCTCCTTGAATCGACCCTTACCGTCTTGCACTTGTGCAATGATAGGACACCAATGTTGCTAATTATGGTCGGCGGGATGATTACACCTATCCTGAAAAAAGATTGTCAAATCATTATGCTTTCAAATCAATTACCTATCGATGTATCCCTTGCGAGGGAGAGAAGCCAAACACATAAAGAACATGCACATAAACACAACAACTGAAAAACTTAAATGGAATACACCAAGAAGTACCAAATGATGAATGCTCAATTGTTGTAATGGCAAAGCAATATCAAAACTGTCCATTTCTAGAACTTGATTTTTCTATAGTCCTAATGATTTTTCTTATTTCTTGTCTATGCTTGGTGAAAGGATTTTGAACATTGTTGACATACTTAAATGGAATACACAATACCAAATGATGAATGCTCAATTGTTGTAATGGAAAAGCATCAGAACCGTCCATTTCTAAAATTTGATTTTGTATAGTCTTAATTATTTTTCTATAGTCCTAATGATTTTGAAAATTGTTGACAAAGAGTGTTTCTTTTTTTTATTATAGTATAAATGATTTTTCTATAGTCGTAATGATTTTTCTTATTTCTTGTCTTTTATCCCTTTTTTATTTCCTATATCTGTGCTTCGTGACAAGATTTTGTCACCTTTTGATGGTATATTTCATTCACTCTATGTAGAATACTATTTTGTTCACTATTTTATTTCAGCTTCATATTTCTTTCATTTTTCATATACACAGAGACTACACATGCTGATAAAAAAATGAGTGATTTGATTTAGGTTTACTTTTCATTATTGTAAATGGTTAATATTTTTGATGCTACTCCTTGGTGTATTTCATATAAAAATAATAAATGTAGTAACGATGGTGCGGTGCATTATTGATAAAGGCTCGATGACTCTTGTCAATGTGCCAAACTGTCAATGTGGTGGTGGGCAGTGTGTGTTGAAGACTTCACAGACACCAAACAACCCTGGATGACAATTTTGGTGCTGCACAAATAGAAAAAAGGTTGCTAATGTGTATATATTTAAAGTTTCTAATGTAAATAATATTCATTATAATATAAGAACTAATGTAGACTGGGTATCACAGGGAAATAATGGTTGTGGATACTTTAGTTGGGTTAATGACAACTCATCTGCATCTATCCACCCATCTCCACTTATCCGCGATGAAGGATTTGAGTGCAAAACGTGTCAGTCTAGGAAAAATTCTGAAATTATATTTTTACGATGCCTTCTCTATATTGTAATCGCATATCTTTGTTGTGACCATATGCAGAGATGAACTCAGGAATTAGTTAGTTTAGTATTTTCATATTGTAACTAATATTTTAATATTGATATGACATAACTTCTCTTTGCCTCAAGTGCGCATATATATGGTTTACATCTTTTTTTAGAATAATTCTTCATATTTTTTATGGCTCAAGTGAGCCCCAATCTGCTATTAATCACATGATTAATTAACATATAGTGTTTTCTTGGTTATTTCATTTGTTCCTTGACGTAAATAACACATTGAACGTAAATAACGCATTAAACGTAATCTGCGAACATTGTGCGGTATGAAGTCTTGCTGAAGTTTGAGCGCAGTGTGGTATGAAGTCTTCCTTTATTCCAATGAGGGATTGAAATGAATTCATTTTGGATGCAAAGGAGAATGGGGATACTCAAAGAGGAATTACACCTTCAAATGAGAGAAGGTATAAACACGACAGCTGGGAAACATAAATGCAGATTTCACAACAGCTGAGAAACATAATTGTAGGCATCATGGTCACAATTTTTTGGAGACAACGTAATGGAGTTGTATACCCAAGCGATGGAGTGCAACTTTTGCACCTTCGATTCCAAGTTGGCACTACGGGATACAAAGACCATAGATAAGGAATAAATTTAGAGAGCGGAGGAGGTCCATAATGACCAAAATAATATAGGACAAACCTCAAGTTAAATGAGGCAACTGCAAACATTTTAATAGATTTTTATTATTAAATAATGAAATTTACATATACTAGTGTTCTAAGCCCCCTCATTACATGATTTGGGATTGTAAGCCCCCTCTAACTTACGCATCTAGAAAATGAAACTACAACCTATTGGGATTGAGACAAACCTTATAGAACAACAGTAGCTAGGAATGATCGCTTTCCAACACCTATTGGATACATCTTTTGAATACATTTGTAGCTCATGAATACAAGGTGTAGCTCATGAATACAAGGTCCTCCAATAGATGTATTCAATAGATGTTGGAAAGCGATCCTTCCTAGCTATTGTTGTTCTATAAGGTTTGTCTCAATCCCAATAGGTTGTAGTTTCATTTTCTAGATGCGTAAGTTAGAGGGGGCTCACAATAATAAATCATGTAATGAGGGGGCTTAGAACACTAATATATGCAAATTTCATTATTTAATAATAAAAATCTATTAAAAATTTTGCAGTTGCCTCATTTAACTTGAGGTTTGTCCTATATTATTTTTGTCATTATGGCCCTTCTCCGCTCTCTAAATTTATTCCTTATCTATGGTCTTTGAATCCCGTAGTGAAAATTTGGAATCGGAGGTGTAGAAGTTGCACTCCATTGCTTGGGTATACAACTCAATTACATTGTCTCCAAAAAGATGTGACCATGATGCCTACAATTATGTTTCTTAGCTATTATGTCTCAGGACCCCTTATGACCCTTTACGATCATTTACGACCTCTAAGAATACATAATAGAGGTCTTAAAATGTCGTAAAGGGTCATAAGACGCTCCTAGGAGGGGCCAGATGAGCTTCCACCTTCACGTGGTTGGCCCTGTTAAGTAGAGACTGTTAATTAAACTATTCTCAAAACATAATTGTAGGCATCATGGTCACATTTTTTTGGAGACAACATAATTGATTTGTATACCCAGACGGAGTACAACTTCTACACCTCTAATTCCAAGTTGACACTACGGGATGGAGAACAACTTGGAACTGGAGGTGCAAAAGTTGCTCTCCATTGTCTGGGTATACCACTCAATTACATTGTCTCCAAAAAAATGTGACCATGATGCCTACAATTATGTTTCTCAGATAATGTTAAACTATTCTCAAAACAAAGAGAAGCTCAATAATTTAAGGTCTCAGTACAAGCACTAGAATTGAGTTTTTTGGCATGGGCTGGGAAATTTTTGTGTATCAACATGAGATAGAGTTTGGGCAAAAAACTCTATCGCATGTTGATATACAAAAATTTCCCAGCCATGCTGAAAAACTCAATTCTAGTGCTTGTACTACATGACTGGTGCCAAAACAAGGCTCTCCCAATCACTGATTGTGAACCGCTGGCAACAACCAACAAAATGAGTGTGGACACCTGAAGATAAATATCAAATAGGGGGAAAGCACCTGCAACAATAGAGGAAATATATGTAGATATAGATGAGGATATCCCAGAAATCCCTAATTTAGTGTTTCAAAGATCCACGTATCTGATCTATGACTCAATTTCAAAACCTTCCAATATTATACTACTGCAGACATATTTTCCTTTCTCTGGCTAAATACATGGCTTATATTTAGCCTAGGGTTTTTTCCAGGAAGCAACTCGACAACCCATACAACTCTGAGTGTTGGGTGTATTATGATACATTACCCTAATTTGACTTTCATCCAGTGAATTAGGGATTTCTGGGATATCGTCATCTAAATCTACAGCTATTTTATTTACATTGGAATGCAGCCTGTCGATATTGATACTGCACTAGCTGAGCACGATGGAGGCATCAATTCTAATGTGAATTGTAGTACTCAAGGTATACATTTTCTATTCGAATTTTGATTAATGAATATTTAATACAAGCAAACATATTCAATTGTTTAAGGTGGATTAGTTGTGATGATGAGACATGCCATTTAGATGTTAACTGTGGCAGTCTCTTGGTTTCAAGCAATGCGGAAGGAGAAGCCTAGTTCAATATGCAATCTCAATTCATATACATAGGATATCAGGTGGAGTTGAAAAACACAACAGGGTTGCATTTTTTATAGTCTTTAATTGCGTATTTTAAGTTATAGACCATCACAAACATTATAATTTTGACCTATTAAAAAAATGTAAACGTGTTGTGTTTTTTCAACTCCACCTTCTATCCGTGCATATTCTGCTTGTGTTGCATGCACATTCTTGATTCAAAGTGGGAAAAATCTTATTTTCGATGCGAGGGAGAGAAGCCAAACCCAAAGAACATGCAAATAAACATGACAGCTACAAAACACAAATGTAGGTATCACAACAGCTGAGAAACATAAATGTAGGCATCATGGTCCCAATTGTTTGGAGACACAACATAATTGAATGTTATACCCAGAAAATGCAACACAACCACTACTCCTACAGTTCTAAGTTGACACTGTGGATCCAAAAACCATATATAGATTCCTTATCTTTGGTTTTTGGATCCCATAGTGTCAACTTAGAACTACAATTATGTTGTGTCTCCAAACAATTGTGACCATGATGCGTACATTTATGTTTCTCAGCTGTTGTGTCCCAGGACCCCTTATGACCCTTTATGACCCTTTACAATCCCTAAGAATACATCTTAGAGGTCTTAAAGTGTCGTAAAGGGTCATAAGAGGATCCTAGGAGGGGCCAGATGAGCTTCCACCTTCACGTGGTTGGCCCTATTAAGTAGAGAATGTTAACTATTATCGAAACAAAGAGAAGCTCAATAATTTAAGATCTCAATCAACGTACGAAAAATATATGCAACAATAAGATATCTGGTCGATACTTAATATCGACATAAGTTATGATTATTATAATTATATATGATGAATAATTATTAGATAAATAATAAAAATAGTGAAATTTTAAAAAAAAAAATTTAAAAAATATATATATATATATTTTTTTAACAAAATTAAATTGTATGTCGATATTTCAACCAACTCTCTTTGGTGTTTCAACAGGGATGCTATGTATTCAACATTTTTTCTGACCACATGTTGTCAAAATTTCGACGGGATTTGGTCGCATAGATAAAAGGTATGATCCAAGTTGAAGCAATGGCTTCGACGACGATTACATCGATATTTCAACCACTTTCAACATCAAAATTTTGACGACTATTTTTAGCATCGTATAAGTGATGAAAAAAGTTCAACAACATTTTTGGTCATTTGGTCGACCAATTAGGGTCGACAATTCAACTAATCCTCATCGAAAAATAGGCTAAAATTTACTAGTGGAATATGCATGTGTCTCAAAGTCCTCAAACAACCAGGCATTAGAATTCTTGATAGGATACCTACATTTTATAGATTTTAATACCCAAATCAATCCAAAGTGTAATAAAAAGAGTTTAATAGGTATGCATACAACTGGACACAACAATGGTACCCTTTAAGCCATGTCCCTATGACAATAATAGATCCTATTGGGTATTGAATAACCTCTCCATCAATGACTATAGTTGACAATTTCTTTTTGGACAAAAGTAATCTGATCCTTCTTCATTGTTCTCATATGCAATTATTGCATATACATGACCTATATTTAATAGAAGGATTAGTTAATACCAAAATCAACATTTAAAGAGATAATAAATTGAGTTTAAAATTGATTTAACCTATGAATTCTAGGGAAATTACCTAGTTCAACTAGGCCTGATACATGGTCAAAATCCATTGAGGCTTCAAATTGGTTCATTTGTAGTTCTCTGGGAAGTTGATATTGTAATACCCCAAAAATGGGCTATAAGTTCATTAACCTCCTATATCGACATATCAAATGAAATCGACATCAAAGTCCTAACCTAAGCCACATTGGCACATTGGCACATTATCGAATCTTAATTGATTATCCTAAATTCTGCATTGGGGAATATTCCTTATTCCTATTTATCCTAATTATCTTTAATTTAATAATTATTTGGTGATAAATCTTATTTATCCTAAAGTTTGATTAATTGAATATTCTAAATATTTAATTAATTAGATTTAATACTGCAACTTAACTATTTAATTGGATTTAATTATATTTATTCCTAAATTGTATTATTCCATTTTGACAATAAATCAAATATCCTATGACTAATTGATTAAATTCTTATTTAATTAATTAATGTCAATTGTCAAATTTAATAATATAGTTTTTGAATAAAAGTTTGATTTAATAATTGATTAACCCATAAATAATTGTTTTATTTTTAAAATCAGTTAAGTTGAGGATAAATCACTTTATTTATTTAATTAATTCATATTAATTATGCACATCCAAAAAAACAATTAAACTTTAAATCAGAAAATCAATTCAAGTTGTTTTAAAAATAAACTCAACTCTCTTTTGAGTTGAAAGTTGATCTCAACTTCTTATTTAAATCAAAAAGCTGATTTGCATGATTTTGTGAGTTAATTTATCTCTTAATTCTTGATAACTCAAAAATCAACCTAAGTTCATCAAGAGTGATTCATGGCTTTTCCATGCACCTCCAAAGTCCTGGATTTCTATAAATTAAGGCATCAGCTCTTCATTTTGGGGATCCATCCACGAATTGCATCCTCACGCTGGCGAATTGGTGATCAAAGAATCAATCTTTGCGAATCAAAGTTGTTGTGAGATTTTCATTATTATAAGCATTCATATCATTTAGCATATCATTGCTAGATTAATTGCATGTTATATCCATTTTTCATATAGAATATATTTATATCAATTTGTTTCATCTTATCGCATAGAAAATCCAAAAATATAGATTAATTTGCATTCATCTCATAACTAGATTCTGCATTCAAATCCTTCATTTAGGTGTCGTCAAGGTCACTGATCTCGGTCCAATCTGAGAATACATACTTGCATCTACTAGAAGGTAGTAAATTGCCTGGTTAGATTAGTTTCCATTTCGCTGCACGATTTTGATTTTAGCTAACCTCTAATGTTTGACTGAAGTGTTGTGTCTACAGCTAGGTACAAAATTCACAAACACATTTCTGGCGCCCATTGTGGGGCCCTGAAATGGGTTTCCATTCAATTTCTATCAATTTCTATTATCTTCTTGTCATTTTATGTTCCAAGCTGTGATTTTTAATTTTTGTCCGTACAATTTTCGTACGAGTTTTGTCAGAAACTGTCATGCCCCTGACAGTCTCAGGCTTTACTTTTCAATGTTATGTTATGGTTGGATTTCTAGTTTGATTAGCATCATTTTATCTGGAACAATATTTCTGTTAGACTTCTATGAGTTTGAACTCTGACTTTGTTCATTTGAACCTTGTTGTTGAAATAAATATGTTTATCTCTGTAATAGGTATTTTGGTTCCGCCAGACACTCAGAAAATTATGTCTATTTTGTAGCTTAATGAGATTTTCTTATGTAAGAATTGGTATAGACTAACTTTTGAATTAATGGGACTAGATAGTTCAGTTAGAGATTCGCATATTGGCATAATTGTGGTAATAAGTACAACTAAAATGGTTAGTCAATTGTCTTATAATTGGTTCATTGTTTTGGAATTCTAAATAATATGTTAAACATAATTAGAATTGGATTTATTATTATGGATAAATTTATCTTGATGTTGCAGACAGTAAATAGAGATTGTTGTTACTTAATTTTAATCAAATTTTGAGTTCAAAATTAAAAAAAATTGTATATATATATATACATATATTAATGAGTGATTGTTTTAGAAATTATGTGGTATTTCTTTTGCTAAAACTAAAAGAATTATCTAAGTTAGCATACCCTATTTTGTATGTTAGAAGGAGGTTAGTTTGGTTAGTTTTAGTACTTTGGAATTGTTAATGTGCTGTTATCAATGATGCTTAAGCTAGTTTTTTTTAACCTAAGATCGATAAATCTTATCTAACATAGGTATATATTAATCTATCCCTAAGCCTTCCTATTTATGACCTAGCTCAAAGACATAACTTATCACATGGTAGGGTTTAATTGCACTTTCATCGCATAGTGGAGTTAGTGGGGTTTAAGTTGTTTTCGGGTTATGGGATTGTACGTTGATGGACATGTGGTAGGGAATGTATTGTGTTTACTGATAGAGATAAGCTCAAATTGAATGAACTCATTGATGTAATTCATCTTTGTGTTTTGATGTCCACCATTAGCTCTGGTGAAGAAGTTGCAATTGAACAATGACTCCATCTTTCACCATGCATTTCTGCGATATTTTGGGTAAACAGTTAGTAATGGACTTGTTTTCCTATTTTATTTTATATGATAAGATGCTTGGGATGGAAAGGGGTGTTCACGGCAAGTTTTACCCTTCTGTTTGTGGTCATTTGGGAAGTTTTGTGTTTCATATACTGTCATCTCTGTATTTGGGTTGTGGGCTCTTTTGCACGACACTTGGTCAGTTAGTGGAAAGAGATCTTCATGGTTGAGATAAGGGTTCGACTGTGAAGCTCACAAGGCAGGAGCTAGCATTGGTATACTTCAGTTTTTTTGGATACCTCCCCACACAAATACCAGGTAGGGGCATTCTCTCACCTTATCCTCTGTTTCCTTTATTTTTTGCAAATGAAATATTAGGATATTTAAATGCCGCTGTTAGTTAGTTGATGAATGTAAGGTATTTGTGATTGTATTCTCTGTGAGCTTGGTCATGAACCGGTTTCTTCTTGGATGGATTAAGAAGCTTATTAAAGTTATAGATGTTATGATTAGTGGAGGAATTTGAAACGAACGATTGTTTCACTCTTGATGTTTGTTTTTAAGTTGAGGAAGTAGGAGACTAGTTTTGTGTGGTATTAAATATAAGTTCTTATTATGCTGTTTTCGAGCATATTGTGTTGATGGGTTTTCTTTGATTCTGAGTACGAAGTTAACAGTGTTTTCTTTAAGCTTGTGCCGAACTATGGGGAATATAGTTTGTTGTTATGAATATGGTTATACCATAGTGCTTTTTGTGTCGATGTTTACCTTTTATGTTTAGTATTAAGGGATATTCGGGGATGAGTATCGGCTTATAATTCAGTTTGAAACCAGAATGAGTTTTGTTAAAAAGTTTCTTTGAAGGTATTCTCGTACTGATTCCTGTTGTTAGGAACACTGTAGCTATAAAATGTTTACAACATGTAAGATTCATTGGTCATAAGGTGAAATCAGGTATTCTTACCACTGTTTTAATACGAATCTGGTATCGATGTTTTATAGATCTGTATCGTAGAAGTAGAGATTAGTGGTAGCTCATAGTTTTACCTGAAACCTGTTGTAATGTGTACTTATACTCTCGCATCATAAGTGTCGTTTAAGGTATTCTTGAGTTTACTCTTTTAGTTATCTGAATATGTGTTATGTCTATTGGGTGTTTGTCACTGTTTTAGTTCAGTCAATAGTGAAATTGTAGATATTTTGTTGTACCAAATCTTGACTGCGAGCTAGATGATTTTTCAGAAATAATTACAAGTGTGAAATATAGTTTTGTTTTGACATTAGGAAATGCAAGGAATATATAGGAAAGTCAATTAATATCTTTTTCAGTCAGTAAGGAAGTCCACTTTGATATTTTTTTTAATGTAGATGACGGTTCTTATTATTCTGTTAATCCTTTTATGTAATCGGCAGGTTCAGTAGTATTATTAAGTAGATGTGTTTTGATAGGACTGAGATGACTAGTATGGTTTTCCAATGTGTATTTATGGACTTGAATTTTTGTGAATGATGAGTTACATTTTAAAATTAGAATTTTTGTTTTGAACCTCTGTTTAGTAAATAATTATGAATGTTTTGTTAATCATTATGAACTATTGTTTACAAGTTTATATAATTATATATACCTGCTGGAATATGTATATGTGTACACAAGCCATGGTGTATACATGTACATACGTTGACATGTATATAAAAGTATGAACTTATAATTAACAGAGCAGGATGTATAGCAAATTGGTTTATAATTAATTGGTTTATGGAAAGCTTGTATGTTTGTTAAAAGCGATGGGTGTTGTGTTGATTCAGTTGATATATGATTATTTGAGTTCTTTATTATTCAATGGAATCATAATTTCAATATGGACATTTCTATTGTACAGTTTCAGATATAATGCTAAGTTAATGTGGAGGTTATTATTTGATTGGGTTTGTGATGGAGAAAGTATTGTGATCTTTTCTTCTTTTGGGAAACATCATGTTTAAGTATGTACATTATGGAAAATGGAAACATGGATCTAAATGGATTTCTGATTGTTGTTTCAATTTTATGATTGATGCAATAGAAATGGAGAGTTAGTGAAATTGTGTAATGAAGTTTATTTCATTTCAATCATTAATTGCTAGATCAAGTGTTTTGAGATAATGCAAGTGTGATCCTTAGATTGGGGGGCTGACACTAGTCTAGTACCTTGTGGTGATAGAATTTTTGTCAGTTGTGACTGACACTAGTCTATATCCTTATGGGAAAGAATTTCTATCAGTTGTTTAATTAAGTGATAATTATAAATTCAAGGGATATGGGTTTCAATTAACAAGATAAAACATTATGGTTTCATCAGACATAATGGATTACTACGAGGTTTCCTTACAGATACATAGCGTAGGTCCTTATGTGGACACCCATGAACTATTGGATCATTACCTTGTCATTTTCTTTGCGAGTTTATTTCTGTTAGAAAGAGATACAGTGCTTGCTGATTTTGGTGTAACAAGAATGGAATTATGTTATTAGGTTTCAATAACATCTGTATTTAATCTGCATAATTGTTATGTTATACTGACTTTTATGGTTGCAGAATTTTGGAGATGATTCGTTATCTTAATTAATGTGACTAAGCCCTATTTGCAATTGTGCTTGTGTTTATTCTTGATTTTTAGGTTTTAGATGGATAAATCAATGAGTATGGGACAGTGGATAGCATTTGTTAAGATTTATGGGAAACAGATCATTTCTTGGTTATTAGTTATCAAAACTATTCGTAGAATGTAAAGGATTGGCTAAAAAGGAAATTTTGTTTTTTTTTTAAACTAAGTCTTTGACTAAAGAGTATTCTTATTACTCTAATGTAATTTAGTTGAAAACTATAAAGCTCTTAGAAGTAGGTACTATGTTTGTATGTTCCAATTTGTAATTTTAAAAAAAAATTATTATGGTTCTATGTGGATTTGTTTATGGTTGATTCTTCCTTGGTTTTATCTTTTAGTTTTAAGTTTGTTGGGGTGTTATAGAAACTCATATCAGGAGGTACCCACTATTGTACAATAGTTGATTTGATCAAGGATCGTACCATCAAAAACACAGTGTCATTTGGAAGCTCTTTTGTCGTATGATCTGATACCCATTGTCGTACGAGTTTCTGGATTATCGTTTGGTAGGTGACCCACTGTCGTACAAGTTTCTATGCCAGGTTTCAATTGTTGTTTCACTTTTTCAGGCAGTTTTCCAGATTTGTTTCCCTGATTTGGACTGACAGCTAACATTAACAATTGAAATTTGTTGTTTCTGATTGATTTCTGCCGATTTTGATTGGGAAAAAGTGTGAGAATTGCTAAAAATAGGTAAGAATCTACTAAGCGCATTGTGAGGAATTTAGGTAATCTTCTCAACTGATAAAATTTTGATTTGGATTAAAAAGAACTCTTGCGTGTTAAGCTTGTGTGACCTTTATTGCTTTCATATCACAAATTTCATTTTGGGCTATAAAAATGAACATAGATTTGCTTTTCAGCATCTTTGTTACACATATTAAATAAGCCCTATGAATACTATTCGTGGTTCTTGAGAGAGTGGGTTTCCAACGAAACTCTTCTCAATGAAAGAACCCTTGTAGGTAGGGAGGTTACTAAGAGCATCTCACATTCTACTAGATTTATGTGTCTTCAGCTTCTGATAGATACATTCTCTCTCCAGAGAGGTTGATAAATCATAAGTGGTTGACATCATAGATCTTTGTGAGATAATCTTGGTCTTAGCATGTCAGATTAATCTGTCTGCTTTGTTTGGGTTAAAACTGAAAAGGCTAGAGGACTATGCTCTACTCCCTTTTTGGGTAGTATCAGAAACTCAGATCCTTGAATCTGGAACCAGTCTCCATCTGGTATCTTTTGTGAGTCACCTTTAGAGAGGGTTAACCATAGTGGACATTCCCTAAATTGGGTCAACCACGTTGATGGAACCTCAAGCGGTAATAGCCATTTTCATCATCGTAGCAGTAGCCGCTATATAAATGTCCTTTTGGAGGAAATCTTCATAGGTGTGGTCTCTTGCTGGGTTGTCAGATCTCCCTAGCAGCTCCTGATTGATTAATTTCTCAGATTGTGTCAAAACCCAGTGTGCCTGGATTGGAGTTCACCCTCTTGAGATCACAAAAGTTGCAGAGTCAGACCATTACTAAAAACTCTAGTGAGGTCAAATTTTCATTTTATAGGACTATGTGCATTATTGCAAAACTTTTTGGAACATACACGGTTAGCACTCCTAGGGATTAGCACATTCAATCTGTAACACCACATAAGAATAATCTAAATAAATGACAACCAAAAGTAAATCCAATGAAATAACCAGAAAAGCACAATTTTTTTTAATTTAACAAGATACAAATTAGCACCGAATTACAACTCAACTGACTTAATCAGTTATTTAATATCCAAGGGTAATTGAATACATGAGAGTATAACAATATACTCAACATTTAATACATATATTCTAAGAATTCCATATTGTTTCTAATTGCCCTTATCTATCCTAATCACTAATCTGATAACAAGTAACCAGGTAATAATCTATTTCTCGTAAATCTTTACAGCAGCTAACCATTCCCCCAAAAACATTGTTTTCCTCATCTAGAATCCTGAAAACACCAAAATAGAAAACAACCACAAATAAACAGGGCTTAGTCAAAAAGACTAAGATGATGGAATACCTCCAAAGCATCTACATCATACAGGTTAGAATCTTAACAAAATAAACTGAACCATACATATAAAAATAGCCATATTTCATTATTGACAAGAAGCATTTCATTTCTATTATACAGAAATAACAAGTGCTTCATTTCATTCTCAACAGAAATAAACTCGCAAAGAAAATGACAAGGTGATGATCCACTAGCTTTGGGTATCTACATAAGAATCAACGATCAGTAACCATATAGGAAACTCGAAGAATTCATTATGCTAGCCTTATTCTTTACAAGCAATAAGGTAAATCCATACCCTTACTTCACCAACATGTGCAAGTAATCAGGGCATCATATTTTATCTTTTTAAATGAAACCCATAGCCCATGAATTATTAAATTATCACTTAGTAAAATAACTGACAGATATTCTTTCACCTTAAGGCTCTAGATAAAAGTCAGTTTCCCATACTAAGGATCACACTTGCATTATCTCAAAACACTTCATACTACCAATAATAGATAAACCATGGTAAAACCTGAATTACCAAATACAACTATTAATATTTACTTAATAACTGAAATCCTTAATACTGAATCAACAATTAAAAATATCCACATACATCCATGAAACCTCTTTTCAAAATAACCTCAGCAAAGCATCTTCTTTTCATCAACTGAAAGAATAACTTAAGCAAAATTTCCAATACTATCCTTAGTAAACTCAAGTAATAATAATATCCAATTCCTAACATCCAATTCCAATATTATAACTGATAATTGAAATATACAATTTTATTATCAACCAACCGATACCATTAACACTTAAAAATCAATTCCATTAAGCTGTCACATTCTAACTAATAGAGTTATTTGTAAATCCATGGAAGATTAACAATCAAATTCATCTACTAATGTTTAATGCAAAATTACACATTATCTACATATTTACCACCCATATAAAAATGCACTTGTATCAATTCTGTCATCTCTGTTACAAGGTCACATATGTACATACTTATAGGCGTACACACATATATATACATATGTATATACACTCACGGTATGTGTATATACATATATACATATACGTTCCTACAAATATATATATATGTACATACTTATAGGCGTACACACATATATATACATATGTATATACACTCATGGTATGTGTATATACATATATATATATACATTCCTATAAGTATATATATATTTATGTACCCTTGTAATTATACAGAGTACAGAACACTACATCATAATTATAATTCTATCAGAAAAACATAAAATCAGATAACTCATTCGAAACATGAATTGTCATTTATTGTTGTCACACCAAATATTCCTTGGACAGAAAATCTACTGCTACAGTAACTGTCGAATAGTCTACCGACCACAACCAAAACCCAAGTCTTTGAAAGAACATAGTGACCACAGTGATTTCACCACATCCTTCTATAATAACCGATAGTACCAAAGTACACGATAAACTACATTCCCATATCCTGCTACAGCACATTTATCAAACAAAACACGGTTCCTAATAAAAGTTACTGTCAACCCAAGTTTATCCTCTTGGCAAGTAAATACAGAATTTAATGACCAGAACTTAATCCACCTCTTTGTATAACTTATAACTATTGACGGCCATACGAATAATTAACACTAGAGATCTATACACTGCTATACGCGGCTGTACTAAAAAAAAACTTCATGTTAACTGAAACTCAATTCTCAAAACCCATTCAACAGGCTCCTAAACAGAGAAAAACACCTTGCAAACCTCAAACCACAACACAATAGAATTTCTCATTCCAAAGCTCAGCAAGACCAGTAAATCAACTACAATACTCAATAGAGGGCATCTAGCTAACATTAACTATTATTACTCACGGGAACAGTTATAAAATAGAAATATGAAGTCGGGTACAAGTTACGACATCGCATAATGTTCCAAGATTGAAAAGAACCTTCCCACTATGGATACTCACTAATCCAAACCAAGGAATCCACAAAACCGATATCCATACAAAATAGAGAACACAATATAACTAGAAGTCTCGACACCCAAATGCCTAGCGATAAGTTCAAATACCAACACTATAATAGTCTAATCCTGAAACACAAATTAACATTCCAGTGACTCGGTAGTATAGGTAACAAAGAGGCGAAAACTTCACAGTCCTAACTCCCAACATGCTACTCCCATAAGTGCCACATTTTAGTTTCCCTTGACTAAGATCACCATAACTTACACCAAACAATGAAACACATTTTGCTTCCAAGACTCAGAAAAACCCTACATCTTTATAATCTTATCTTAACAGTATCACCGAATTCGACAAACCCTAAAACAATACTACTAACAAACTGAACAGAAAACACACTACCGAATTCCCCAATTTCTAACAGTAAACATAAACACTCTAATGCTCAAAACCCATACATTTCAAAAGATATTTCCACAGTAACACATGAAACATTCCTAACACAATGCATGATATGAATAGATACAGTATTTAATGAACTTTTATAAACCAAATTCATAAATAAGACAAGAGTTGAGTTAGAAAATGCCCTTGCCTTTATTACAGAGTGGGGGTGTTCTTGAAACTCGAAAGTTGAAACCAAAGACCTTGCTCCCAACTGGCGAGCTACACCAAATCCAAGCCCTTTTCTCAGCAGTAAAGCTAAACCCATCGAAAATGTCCAAGCACCAAGTAATGAAACAGAGCACACTGTGACAGAGCTCGGTTCACAAACACATAAACTGAATAGTGTTTCCAAATAACAAGCTCGAAGAACATAAATAGAACTGTGATATGCATAATGGAGAATCCCATTAATAATGTATAGGTATACAACCATTTTTCCCTCCAAGCTGAACAGAACAACCCCATTTTCACAACCATTCCAGGAATCAAACACACTTCCTCATAACAGAGAAAACCTTGCCAATGCAAATGATCGACAGCAAACTGAAGTCATTCAATTCCAATATGCATGTCGCAGCTGCATTAATTTCAAACTTATCTTTTACTACCACTTTCACTAAACAATGCGACAGTTGTCACCGCAGTACACGTACTTACCAGGAACTCCCAATTACACACGCTCATAATTAAATCGCACGTGGATAAAATAATCAAATCCCAATGCACATACGAAACTAAGAAAAACAAATATCTTAACAAAGTGAGATTAATATGTCATAGCCACATTAGATCATAGGTCATGAAAACCATAGGAAGTATTCAAAGCCCCAAAGCCTAGGTTAAACAAATTACTAACCTTAGCCTGTTTTACCATAATACATAGAATGTTAGGATATTACTAACACCCCTTCTAACTTACACATGACTTACTACTAATTCATTCCAACATTTTAGTAATTTATTTTCTTTTAAATTTCAATTTCCATTTAACAATTAACATTAACATAATAAAATTTATTTCAACAACTAATCATTAACCATATAATTACAAATATTTTCCTTAACAAATACAGACTAACATAACATCGAACATCACATTATGAAATCTTAATAGTAGCATAGGAATTTCTTTTCCTATTTAAGAAATGAGTTTTTTTTAACTTATAGACAATCATCTCCCAAATACCCTAAATAATCAGAGAAAACTGATAGTTTAGAAAGTACAGTATCTGCAACTATTTTATTAAATCAAATAAATCCAACGCCATAATCTAACAAAAGATTAACAACTAACTATCAAGTTAAATATCCATATTCTGTCAAAGATATAAATCAAAGTTTAAACAAACCTATAATCCAAATCACAACCAAAAGAGTCTGAAAATAAACAAATCCGAACCAAGACATAAATTCACACTAAAGAACTATAAGAAGCTGCAGAATCAAAAACCATGCCAGAAGTAGATAGGGGCATGACACCCTCCCCCACCAACCTAGGCTTACTCCTGGAAGCCTGTAAACAAGTGAGGATGTGTTGCTTTCATTGCCCCTGCATCTTCCCATGTAACAGATGTGTCATCACTGAGATTCCATAATACTTTTACCTGCTCGACCTGGTGACCTCTGATGTTTAGTTCTCTTTGCTGGATAATTTGCACTGGTTCCAGCATCAATTGACCATCTACCACCTATAAATCATTCCAATTTAGAATGTGAGCAATGTCAGGAATATACTTCCTCAACATAGATACATGGAATACATCATGGATTCATGAAAAACTGGGAGGTAAGGCAAGTCTGTAAGCAACTAGACCAACACATTCCAAGATCTCAAACGGCCCCACAAACCATGGAGATATTTTAGATCCCTTACCATACCTAATAGGACTCTTCCGAGGCCTAACCCGAAGAAATACCTTGTCCCCAACCTCAAACTAATGCTCAATCCTATGCAGATCAGCATATTTCTTTTGCCTATCCTGTGCTGTGGAAAGATGCTCTCTGACACGTTTTACTTGTTGCTCCAAGTCTTGAAGCATCTCAGGACCTAGAATAATTATGTCCTCGAGATTATCCTAGCTCAAGGGTGTTCTGCATGGTCTCCCATACAGAGCCTGAAAAGGAGCCATACCAATTGAGCTATGATATCCATTATTGTATGTAAACTCTACAAGGTGAAGATACTCTTCCCACTTACTCTGTCTATCCATAACATACATCCTAAGCATGTCTTCCAATATCTAGTTGACATGCTCAGTCTGTCCATCAGTCCCGGGATGATATGCTGAACTGAAATTCAACTGAGTACCTAATTCTCACTACATAGATCTCCAAAGAGAAGATGTAAAGACTGAATCCCTATTAGATATGATCTTCTTAGGAATACCATGCAATCGGACAACTTGCTCCATGTATATCCATGCTATATATGAAACATTGTAAGAAGACCTTACTGGAATGAAATGGGAAACTTTAGTTAACCGACCAACTACAACCATGATTGGATCATGACGCCTGGCTATAAGTGGTAACCCCACTATGAAGTCAATGGATATAGTATCCCATTTCCATTCTGGTACACTGTGAGACTGCAACAAACCCCCTGGATGTTGATGCTCTGCCTTCACTTTCTGACATTCCAAACATCTAGCCACAAAGTCTACAATATCCCTCTTCATGCCTGGCCAGTAATAGTACTGTCTGAGATCGGCATGCATCTTCTTCACACCAGGATGTTCTGAATAAGGTGCCTTATGTGCTTCAACCATAACTAGATCCTAGAGATCCCCAATCTCTGGCACATAAACACTACCTCGGTACCTCATGAGTCCATCAGTGCTGATAGAGTAGCCCTCAAAATGACCCTCTAACAGACTACCACTTTCTATCACTGCTTTGACATCCAAGAACCAAGGATCCAAAGACAAGTTCTGAAGTATTCTATCCTTAAGATCCACTATGAGGGTTAATGAAGAAAGTTTGTGACGTCTTCTGCTAAGTGCATCAACCACTTTATTTTCCTTACCCTGCATGTACTTCACTTCAAAGTCGTATTCACACAAAAACTCCATCCATCTGCGCTAATGAGCATTAAGATTGGGTTGTGTGAATAAATACTGAAGACTTCTATGATCTGTATGTAGCTCAAAATGTTGACCTAGTAAGAAATGTCTCCATTTGGTCAATGCATGCATTACAGCTGCAAGCTCCAAATCATGTGTAGGATAATTGACTTCATGATCCTTCAATTTCTTGGATTCATAAGCAATGACTCTACCATCCTGCATCAACACTGCTCCTATTCCATCCAATGAAGCATCTGTACAAACAACAAATGCCTTAGATGGATCAGGTACTGCTAGCACTGGTGCACTAGTTAAGCATTCCTTGAGATGCTGAAATGCTGCTTCACACTCCTCTGTCCAAAAGAATTGCTTTCCCTTTCTCTAAAGAGATGTGATGGAATGAGCTATTCGAGAGAAATTAGCTACAAATCTCCTATAGTAGCTAGCTAATCCCATAAAGCTTCACACTTCTGAGACATTGGTAGGCATTGGCCATTCAACAATAGCCCTAATCTTGGCTGGATCTACAACTATACCCTCTCCTGTGATGATATGACCAAGATAGCAAATCTTAGTTTTGAAAAACTCACACTTCTCGAGATTGGCAAAAAGTTGGTTCCTATGGAGACATTCAAAAACTAGTCTCAAATGTTGCTCATGCTCTTCAAAGGAGTCTGAATACACAAGGATGTCATCTAGAAACACCACTACAAACTTGTCAAGGAAAGTTCTGAATACACCATGCATAAGGCTCATGAAAACTGATGGTGCATTTGTTAGTCCAAAAGGCACTACTGTGAATTCATAATGCCAGTATCTGGTACGAAAAGCTATCTTGTGGATATCAACTTCTTCAATCCTTAGTTGATGGTATCCAGATTTGAGATCAATTTTGGAAAACACCTTAGCACCCTTCACTTGATCAAACAAGTCATCGATGCGTGGCAAAGGATATCTATTCCTGATGGTCACTTTATTCAGCTACCTAAAGTCTATGCACAGCCTTAAAGAACCATCCTTCTTTTTGATGAAGATTATAGGTGCTCCCCAAGGTGAGACACTAGGTCTTATGAGCCCTTTTTCCAATAATTCCTCAAGTTGAACCTTCAGTTCTACTAACTCTTGAGTGGTCATACGGTAAGGAGTCTTAGAAATAGGCTCAGTACTAGGCAAAAGATCAATCTTGAAATCAATTTTTCTTTTAGGAGGGATTCCTGGAATCTCTGTAACAAAGATATCTAAAAATTCCTTCAAAATTGGATGATCTAAATTGGTACTAGAAGAAACTGGTTCATCAAAATCATTGATAGAAATAGAAAACAGTTTGCATCCCATACGTAAGCACCTCTTGAGTTGTTTGGCAGAAATGGTTCTAACTGAAATGGGTCTCCTCACACCCAAAATGAACTTGGTTGTTCCAAAATCATCAATACATCTGATGATCTTTTCTCTGCAATCAATGACAGCTGAATGCTGATCTAGCCAATCCATTCCTAAAATAACATCATACGAACCCAAAGGAATAACTCTAAGGCTAACTGAAGTAGTAAAAGCCTTAAGTCGAATCTTACAATCTACAACCACTAACCCTATTTCCACCTTAGATCCTGATGCCAACTCAACTTGCCATGCCAACTCAGCTTTATTCACAGGAATACCACATTGTTTAACCAAATTTGAAGAAATAAATGAGTCGGTGGCCCTGGAATCGAACATAATGGAAATTTTCTTACCTTGGCAATTACCTTTTGTTTTGATTACAGTATTTTGATGATCAGCTTGCCTTTGATCCATGGTAGCGAATATTCAGTGGTTCCTTCCAGAATCACCTATAGTGGCCTCAGAACCTACTGCTTTAGATCTGCCTTGGTTGTTGCCACGAAGGGGACAATTCCACTGAAAATGACCCAACTGTCCACAGTGGTAACATTCCACCCCTCTCTTAATACTCTTATGTTGCATTGAGTTTGCTGGAGGAGATACATTGCTCTGTTGTCCACTTTGAGAAGACAAAAAGGATCTGTGTTGCTCAGGTACTTTGAAACTCTTGTTAGACTTAGAGAACTTTTCAAACTTCCTCTTCATGAACTTGCCACTAGAACCACCTGATGCTACCCTTGAATTGCCTTGAGAAAATTTCTAGTTCTTGCTACTACCCTGAGCAAGAGGATTTGTTGCACTCTTGATCGCAATTCCACTAAAACCTGACTTCATCTCAGTCAATTTAGCTTGATTCGAGGCTTCTTGCATGGTTTTAGGCTTGAAAGTACGCACTTCTCCAATTTTTGGATTTAATCCCCTAATAAAATGTTGTACTAGTGGCTTTTCATGTTCAGCCCAACCGGAGTACTTCTTCAACTCAAAGAATCTCCTCTCATACATATCCACTGTAGCATTACCTTGAGAGATATTGAAAAATTCCTCAGATCTGGCCTGCTGCCAGTATTCTGACATAAACCTCTCACAGAACCTTTCAATAAACAATTCCCAAGTAACTTGGGAAATATTGACTCCAAGATGCTCAAGTTCCATGTTCCACCATATGGAAGCAAAGGATCTGAGCTACATGACAGTCTAGTGAACTCTAACATTACTCTGATAATCATGGAGTATAAAACATCTTTCGATGTTGAGCAGCCATGCTTCAGCAATGGTACCTTCCTTGATTCCATAAAAAATAGGTCCTTTGAACTTAGAAAGGTCCTTCAACTGAGCCCTTGCGACAGGATTCTTAGCTACAGCCGGGTTTGCATTAGGAACTTGAACAACATTAACATTTGCTCCCCCACCGGGAACATAGTTCCTTGCTTCAATATCATCACGTCTATCAAGTATCTGTTGGAGAACTTCAGCTTGAGGTTCTCCTTGATCACCTTGATCAGCTCCAAGCCCTCCTTGGTGATCTTGCCCTCTTCCACGGCCTCATCCTGGACGTCTACCCCTACCTCTGCCAACACCAGCATCAACTGGGTCTCCACGCCCACGGGCACCTCTTGTGATAGGAGGCATGCTTAAGACCTTAAATAATAAAAGAGAATAAAATCATTAACGGAAGCAAAAAGATATAACCCCTTTTCTAAACCCCAAGCCCCTAGTGTTCAAACTATGGCTCTGATACCAATGTAACACCACATAAGAATAATTTAAATAAATGACAACCAAAAGTAAATCCAATGAAATAACCAGAAAAGCACAATTTTTTTTTATTTAACAAGATACAAATTAGCACCGAATTACAACTCAACTGACTTAATCAGTTATTTAATATCCAAGGGTAATTGAATACATGAGAGTATAACAATATACTCAACATTTAATACATATATTCTAAGAATTCCATATTGTTTCTAATTTCCCTTATCTATCCTAATCACTACTCTGATAACAAGTAACCAGGTAATAATCTGTTTCCCATAAATCTTTACAGCAGCTAACCATTCCCCCAAAAACATTGTTTTCCTCATCTAGAATCCTGAAAACACCAAAATAGAAAACAACCACAAACAAACAGGGCTTAGTCAAAAAGACTAAGATGATGGAATACCTCCAAAGCATCTACATCATACAGGTTAGAATCTTAACAAAATAAACTGAACCATACATATAAAAATAGACATATTTCATTATTGACAGGAAGCATTTCATTTCTATTATACAGAAATAACAAGTGCTTCATTTCATTCTCAACAGAAATAAACTCGCAAAGAAAATGACAAGGTGATGATCCACTAGCTTTGGGTATCTACATAAGAATCAACGATCAGTAACCATATAGGAAACTCAAAGAATTCATTATGCCAGCCTTATTCTTTACAAGCAATAAGGCAAATCCATACCCTTACTTCACCAACATGTGCAAGTAATCAGGGCATCATATTTTATCTTTTTAAATGAAACCCATAGCCCATGAATTATTAAATTATCACTTAGTAAAATAACTGACAGATATTCTTTCACCTTAAGGCTCCAGACAAAAGTCAGTTTCCCATACTAAGGATCACACTTGCATTATCTCAAAACACTTCATACTACCAATAATAGCTAAACCATAGTAAAACCTAAATTACCAAATACAACTATTAATATTTACTTAATAACTGAAATCCTTAATACTGAATCAACAATTAAAAATATCCACATACATCCATGAAACCTCTTTTCAAAATAACCTCAGGAAAGCATCTTATTTTCATCAACTGAAAGAATAACTTAAGAAAAATTTCCAATACTATCCTTAGTAAACTCAAGTAATAATAATATCCAATTCCTAACATCCAATTGCAATATTATAACCGATAATTGAAATATACAATTTTATTATCAACCGACCAATACCATTAACACTTAAAAATCAATTCCATTAAGCTGTCACATTCTAACTAACAGAGTTATTTATAAATCCATGGAAGGTTAACAATCAAATTCATATACTAATGTTTAATGCAAAATTACACATTATCTACATATTTACCACCCATATAAAAATGCACTTGTATCAATTCTGTCATCTCTGTTACAAAGTCACATATGTACATACTTATAGGCATACACACATATATATACATATGTATATACACTCACGGTATGTGTATATACATATATACATATACATTCCTACAAATATATATATATATATATATATATATATATATATATATATATATATATACATTCCTATAAGTATATATATATATATATATATATATATATATATATATATATATATATATATATATATATATATATATATATATATATATATATATATATATATATTTATGTACCCTTGTAATTATACAGAGTACAAAACACTATATCATAATTATAATTCTATCAAAAAAACATAAAATCAGATAACTCATTCCAAACATGAATTGTCATTTACTGTTGTCACACCAAATATTCTGCGGACAAAAAATCTACTGCTACAGTAACTGTCGAATAGTCTACTGACCACAACCAAAACCCAAGTCTTTGAAAGAACATAGTGACCACAGTGATTTCACCACATCCTTCTATATTAACCGATAGTACTAAAGTACATGATAAACTACATTCCCATATCCTGCTACAGCACATTTATCAAACAAAACACGTTTCCTAATAAAAGTTACTGTCAACCCAAGTTTATCCTCTTGGCAAGTAAATATAGAATTTAATGACCAGAACTTAATCCACCTCTTTGTATAACTTATAACTGTCGACGGCCATATGAATAATTAACACTAGAGATCTATACACTGCTATACGCGGTTGTACTAAACAAAAAACTTCGTGTTAACTAAAACTCAATTCTTGAAACCCATTCAACAGGCTCCTAAATAGAGAAAAACACCTTGCAAACCTCAAACCACAACACAATAGAATTTCTCATTCCAAAGCTCGGCAAGACCAGTAAGTCAACTACAATACTCAACAGAGGGCATCTAGGTAACATTAACTGTTATTACTCACAAGAATAGTTATAAAATATAAATATGAAGTTGAGTACAAGTTACGACATCGCATAATGTTCCAAGATTGAAAAGGACCTTCCCACTAAGGATACTCACTAATCCAAACCAAGGAATCCACAAAATCGATATCCATACAAAATAGAGAACACAATATAACTAGAAGTCTCGACACCCAAATGCCTAGCGATAAGTTCAAATACCAACACTATAACAATCTAATCCTGAAACACAAATTAACATTCCAGTGACTTAGTAGTATAGGTAACAGAGAGGCGAAAACTTCACAGTCCTAACTCCCAACATGCTACTCCCATAAGTGCCACATTTTAGTTTCCCTTGACTGAGATCACCATAACTTACACCAAATAGTGAAACACATTTTGCTTCCAAGACTCAGAAAAACCCTACATCTTTATAATCTTATCTTAACAGTATCACCAAATTCGACAAACCCTAAAACAATACTACTAACAAACTGAACAGAAAACACACTACCGAATTCCCCAATTTCTAACAATGAACATAAACAATCTAATGCTCAAAACCCATACATTTCAAAAGATATTTCCATAGTAACACATGAAACATCCCTAACACAATGCATGATATGAATAGATATAGTATTTAATGAACTTTTATAAACCAAATTCATAAATAAGACAAGAGTTGAGTTAGAAAATGCCCTTGCCTTTATTACAGAGTGGGGGTGTTCTTGAAACTCGAAAGTTGAAACCAAAGACCTCACTCCCAACTGGCGAGCTACACCAAATCCAAGCCCTTTTCTCAGCAGCAAAGCTAAACCCATCGAAAATGTCCAAGCACCAAGTAATGAAACAGAGCACACCATGACAGAGCTCGGTTCACAAACACATAAACCGAATAGTGTTTCAAAATAACAAGGTCGAAGAACATAAATAGAACCGTGATATGCATAATGGAGAATCCCATTAATAATGTACAGGTATACAACCATTTTTCCCTCCAAGCTGAACAGAACAACCCCATTTTCACAACCATTCCAGGAATCAAACACACTTCGTCATAACAGAGAAAAACTTGCCAATGCAAATGACCGACAGCAAACTGAAGTCATTCAATTCCAATATGCATGTCGTAGCTGCATTAATTTCAAACTTATCTTTTACTACCACTTTCACTAAATAATGTGACAGTTGTCACCGCAGTACATGTACTTACCAGGAACTCCCAATTACACACACTCAGAATTAAATCGCACATGGATAAAACAATCAAATCCCAATGCACATACAAAACTAAGCAAAACAAATATCTTAACAAAGTGAGATTAATATGTCATAGCCACATTAGATCATAGGTCACGAAAACCATAGGAAGTATTCAAAGCCCCAAAGCCTAGGTTAAACAAATTACTAACCTTAGCCTATTTTACCATAATACATAGAATGTTAGGATATTACTAACACCCCTTCTAACTTACACATAACTTACTACTAATTCATTCCAACATTTTACTAATTTATTTTCTTTTAAATTTCAATTTCCATTTAACAATTAACATTAACATAATAAAATTTATTTCAACAACTAATCATTAACCATATAATTACAAATATTTTCCTTAACAAATACAGACTAACATAACATCGAACATCACATTATGAAATCTTAATAGTAGCATAGGAATTTCTTTTCCTATTTAAGAAATGAGTTTGTTTAAACTTATAGACAATCATCTCCCAAATACCTTAAATAATCAAAGAAAATCGATAGTTCAGAAAGTACAGTATCTGCAACTATTTTATTAAATCAAATAAATCCAACGCCATAATCTAACAAAAGATTAACAACTAACTGTCAAGTTAAATATCCATATTCTGTCAAAGATATAAATCGAAGTTTAAACAAAGCTATAATCCAAATCACAACCAAAAGAGTCTGAACATAAACAAATCCGAACCAAGACATAAATTCACTCTAAAGAACTATAAGAAGCTGCAAAATCAAAAACCAAGCCAGAAGCAGATAGGGGCATGACACAGTCACTTGGTTATTCATGCGCAGGGTTGCTTTGTCCCCTGTTCATTATTTTTAGACATGCTTTAAATCACTTGATTATTGTTTTTCATGCCTATTTATCTATCTGGTTACTACGAACGAATCAATTTGATACAATCTTCAAATCTAGACAGACAATTTTGTGAACAATCTGAAACTAAAAATCTAAAAAATTGCAAAATCTAATGTTAAACACCTTTCTGGAGTCAAAAGTCATCTTGTAAATTTAGAAAGTCTTACGACTTTTGGAAAGTGTCGTTTCATTATCCCCAGATTGTCGTATAGTAGCTGGTATATTGTCATATGAGTTTTTTTGCCAGTCAATTCAAAAAGTCAAAAACCCTGCTATCAATTGTCGTGCGAGTTTTGCAACTATCGTATGAGTTTGTCAATTGTCATTTCATAGCCTACCCACTGTCATACGAGCCTGTAGAAAGTCATTTGAGAAATTTTGAAAAATTGCCAGAAAGTTGTCAGAACTGTCAGAGACCCAGCTTTTCCAACCTAGTTCCAGAGTCTGTCAAGAAAATCACTATGTCAGGAACAGATCAGCAACTACTGAGAATCCAATCATTTTCCTAAAGTGGCCTTTTGAATCTGATTTAGCCTTCTATTTAATCAATTTGAGTCTTTTTCATCTTGTGTCAAAACCTTGTCATAACTATCAATCTTTAATCCATCTTCAAAATGGCTAAGTGGTGTGAACTCATGTCTGCTATCTTTTGGGAATCTACCCATACATCTAGGGCACAGTCTCCTTCATTTATGTCTAATCTAAGCTTCAATCAATCAAACCTTGACAAGGTGGCATCATTTGATCTTCTTGAATCAGATCTTTCTTTAGTTGTCTTCATCATATTCTTTTGTTTCACCCAAGGTTAATGGTGGAAACTAGAGCTTCCTCTCACAAGAAGTTTGGAGAATCATCCCATACCTTACCTATAACCACTATCAAAGGTCCAACTCTTGAGCAACTCTACAATTCTGGTCTTTACGAAGATGACGGTCTTGGCAACTTTCGCTTAAAAATTGAATACATATCCCCTCTATCAACTCACTGAGGTAATCAACAAACTCCTCCTCAATCTATCCCAATGAGAACTCCTACCATGTCTCAAGTGGGGACAAACCATGGCTCTCAAAGAGCTCAATCTCAACATGGTGTAGATCAGGAACCCACACCTGAAGAAATTTCTCGGTATCAAAATGACGATGACTTCAAAAGAATGATGAAGTATTTCTTGAAAGAAGATAGAGAAACATACTTTTTACAATTAGCTCATCAAGGAGCTAAACTTCATCCCAATTTTAATGTGGAAGATATCATTACACATGAGGAAGAAACTCCTATTTTGGCTGTGATGAAACAAATGCATGCCATGCAAGTAAAACTTAACAAAATGGAAAAAGAAAAAGAGCCTAAGGAGTTCTCCATGGAGGCCCTATGTCCTTTTCCATTTGATAAAGACTTGTATATGCCACCATTCCCTAAAAGGCTGGAAATGTCAAAATATGATAAGTATGATGGAAACTCTGATCCTCAAGATCATGTCAGAGAATTCTGTACTCAATCTATGGAGTTCATGCATGAACCAACCTATCTAATGCATCTTTTCCCTCGATCTCTAAGAGGAGCAACCATTCATTGGTTCTCTAGGATGCCTCCTACAATCAAAACCTTTGAGGATTTGATCAAATTTTTCTATCAGCGATACTCCTACAACATCCAACATCTAGTCACCATGATTGATATCTGCAATCTCAAGCAATATCCAGGAGAACCATTCCTGACATTTCTCAAAAGATGGAGAAAGAAATTCTCTCTATATGCTAGGCCTATTCTAGAAACTGAGAAGCTGGAAATCTTCATCAACAATCTTGTTCTAGAAATCAACTACCCTTTACAAATGCAAAATCATACATCTTTTGACAAGATGGTAGATAATGCAATCAAAATTGAAAAATTACTTGTGAAAAAAGGAGACGTCACACTTCAAAAGGATAAGTATGAATCTAGTTCTAAATACAAGAACAAAAATTAGAACAAGAATAAGGGCATCATCATAGATGGCATTGTTGATAATCTCCATGCCCCATCTAAGGCACCTGCTTTCAATCTAACCATTGGTACTCAAGCCATCAAAGCTTCAGAACAAAAGGTGTTTGAATCATCTCAAAAGAATCCAGAATACAAATCTTGGTCCGCTGATAATAAATGAAAGTTCACTCCTCTTGGAGAATCTTTGGAATCAGCTATGAGAACTCTGCTGGCTAATAACATCATCTCTTTGCCTGAGATCCTACAATCTGATCCTGATCCTAAGCTAAAATGGTGGAGAGAGAATGAATTATGTGATTTCCATCGAGATAAAGGTCACAAAACTAATAATTGCTTGCACTTGAAGCATACCATTCAAGACAAGATTGATAATGGAGAAATCACAATTGATAATCCTAAAAGAAATAATGATCACACAGCATTCACCGAACCATTTCCAAAGCATAGCCAAGGAGATTCATCTTCTCAGCCTAATGTGGGTGCTAAGGTCAATTATGCCTATCCTGGAAATAATACTGTTATCAATATGGTTGAACCAAGCTTATCTGAGCATTGCAATGTCATCATAATTATAAGAAGAGATAGAGAAAATCAATTAGCTAATGTAGTTACTCGATCACAAGCTCAAGCACACCTACAAGGACAAATCCCAGATCAATCAAATGTCCCTAAGGTGCCTTTCAATCTGTCTTCCGCTTCTAAATAGAGGGCAACATCTAAATCTTCAAATCCTAAGGACACGAGGCCTACTTCATACAATATCGTTCAACAACTCCAACATGCTAATGCTAAAATCGCCATGTTTGAGTTGCTTCAAATATCTCCAACTCATAGAGCCATTCTAGACAAAGCTCTACTCGGATCCAATGTTCCTGATAACCTTGATTTAGATAGATTCCAGGCTATGGTTGGTCATCTTACGTCTCCATAGTATATCTCCTTTTCAGAGGATGATGATAACTCCTTGAGTCATCTGCATAACTAGCCATTGCATATTGAAGTCTTGATCCAAAACCGTCGTGTCAAATGTGTGTTGATAGATGGAGGCGCTAGTCTGAATATTTGTTCTTACAGCTTGATCACACAATTGGGATTTTCAGAAATAGCGATTGATCCTAGAAATAAAATAACTATCAAAGCATATGATGAAGAAGAAAGATCCTCAAGGGAACAATTTTCTTGCCGATCAGAACAGGTCCTATCATCAAAGCTACTATATGTCAAGTTCTTGATATACCTTTGGCTTACAACATCCTTCTAGGAAGACCTTGGATACATGAGATGAGAGTTATTCCTTCTACATACCATCAGTTCTTGAAATTTCCTTGTGACGGGGTAGAGGTAACCATTCCAGCTGATGTGTCAACAACTTGCAATGCATTGAAGGCAAATGCGAATAAACTTGTTCCTAATAACAGAGAATCTTCCACTAAGCAAACAGATGTAGCATCCACCTCTAAAATGGAAGACATTGCAAAAGAGGTCAATATCAAAGAAAATGGTATGGGAGAATATACTATAGAGCCAGTCTTGTCTTTGGCATCTCTCCCTATCTCGCCTAAGTCTTATGGTCAAGCTCAAAAATAGTTCAAACCAGAATCTAAGGAACCTCTTGAGGCATATAAAGGAAAATTTGTTACAGAGAAAGTACCTAACAAAGAATTTGAAGAAGATGAAGTTGTGCTTGCATGGCTTTACAAAGATGAACCTGAATCTCAAGTTGTTCCACCTAGTGACTCTAAAGTATCGAAGGTCCCTTCTAAGTCATATGGCCCAGGGGATAAACTGATAGCTAAAATGGGATATAAAGGAAAAGGACCTCTAGGACTACAGGGTAAAGGTTTTTTTCACCTCTTGAACATCGTGGTCGAGCCAACAAGAATACAATAAGTCTAGGATACATGAAGAAGCCTTTCTATCTTAGCAAGAACTCCCCACATGTTCTAGAACAAATTGACCCTTCCATAGCAAATCAACTAAAGAAGGAAATAACTGAACAATCTGATAGTGATGATTCCAACACCACTGATGAGCTCATTCCTTATGAGTGTTTGCCTAAAGAAATCAAAGACCTCCTTGATGCTGAAGATGATCCAATCAAAAGAATTAATGTAGTAGAAAAACAAGAACCTAGTATAGAGCAAGAGATAGTTGCAACACAAGAACCAGCTAATCTTGAAGACAATCAAATAGACAAAGAGGAAGGTGGTAGTTATTCTGAGACAGATTCCCATGAGTATGAATTCAAATTAGAATCTGAGGGTAACCCTTCTTGGGGTATTCATCCTGACTTTACTCATGTTCTTAGATTTCCTAGAGGCATAGATGAAGAATCTAATGAATATGAGTGGGGAACCATTCCAGAAGAAGATGAGCTTATTATAGAGAAACATGTTGATGTTATTCACCAATATGCACCTAAACCCAATGTAAGTCTAGAGCCAAATGATGAACTTATCGAGTCTGATCCATTGATGGCTGAAGTGGACTATCACAATGACATTGAGCCTATTCATGAATTGAATGTCTTAAGTTGTAATATCACCTTTGAACTCGAGCATCGGGTTAGTACCAATGATGACAAATCCATATCCATAAACACTCTTTCTCAATCTTTCACCACTTTGACTATCCAACATCCTGAACTTCTTGATCAAACCTCCACAAATCCAAGCCATGGTATTTATACCTTCCCAAATGACTATGCCCTTGCTTGCTACCTCAATGTAGTTGAGCCTATGAGGACTTCCATCAGTGAATCGAGCGTTAGCATGACAGAGTTAGACATCAAGTATCTTAGTCAGAAAAATAAGAATAAGAATAAAAAGAAAAGGAGTTCTGAGGGTGAAAACCACTTTGTGGCAGTCTCAGAACCTACAAAAGTAAAAATAAAAGATGTATCTGAAGGTGAAAACCTCTCTGAGGTGCCTAAGGAGAGATATTTGATGTCCTTCTGAGTCATTTACAAGACAGATCTCTAGTTCTAATGGAGCCCACTCAATCTATCAACTTGGGAACAACAGAGGAACCACAGTTGATCCATGTAGCACAATCTTTATCAGAAGAAGAAAAGCAAAAATTTACAACATTCCTAACAAAGAAGAAGATCAACTTTGCATGGAAATATTTAGATATGCCAGGGTTGGATCCTGATCTTATAATCCACCATTTATCTATAGCTCCTAGAATTAAACCAGTTAAACAAAAATTAAGAGAGATGCATCCCCATGTTGTACTCTTGGTAAAAGCTGAATTAGAGAAGCTCCTACAAGCCAGATTCATCCGAGTTATTGATTATGCAGAATGGATCTCTAATATTGTACCTATTTCAAAACCAGATAAATCAATCAGAGTGTGCATAGACTTTAGAGATGTAAATAGAGCATGCCCTAAGGATGATTTTCCACTACCTAACATTGATATGATAGTGGACATGACTGTGGGCTTTGAGATGTATTCTTTAATGGATGGTTTTTTTGGATATAATCAAATAAAAATTGCTCCAGAAGATCAAGAGAAAACTGCTTTCACATGTGCATGGGGTACCTTTTGTTGGAATGTCATGCCATTTGGGCTTAAAAATGTTGGTGCTACATATCAAAGAGCCATGACATCTATTTTTCATGACATGATGCATAGGACTATGGAGGATTATGTTGATGATACTTTAGCAAAATCTATGATCAGAACTGAACATCTAAATGACTTGAGCAAGATACTAGACAGAATGAAAAAATTTAGTCTCAGACTAAATCCTAAGAAGTGTGCTTTTGGTGTCACTTCTGGAAAGCTCTTAGGATACATAGTTTCAAAGAAGGGCATTGAAGTTGATCCAGCTAAAGTAAAGGCTATAATGGAGATGCCACCTCCAAAGAATATTAGTCAAATGAGGACATTGCAAGGAAGAGTTCAATCTATCAAACACTTCATATCTCAACTAGTAGACATATCACAGCCTTTTACAAAAACATTACATAAATGTGTGACATTTGCATGGAATGAAGAATGTGAGAACAACTTTAACCATATCAAGAAGTATCTATCAAATCCTCCTATCTTGATGCCTCCCATTCCAAGGAATCCTTTGATCTTATATGTCTCCGCTATAGCTACATCACTGGGGGCATTGCTTCCACAACATGATGAGAACAAAAAGGAAAGAGCTATATACTATATCAGTAGGACATTGGTGGCATACGAAAAGAATTATTCTATGATTGAGAAGGATTGTCTAGTTGTGATCTTTGCTTCATAGAAATTGAGACATTACATGTTGGCACATACCACCCATTTGGTAGCTAAGATTGATCCACTCAAGTACCTACTAAGAAAAGCTACCCTCACAGGTAGATTAGCTATATGGGTCATACTCTTAAGTGAATTTGACATTGAATATGTGGAAAGAAAAGCTATAAAAGGATAACTAATTGCTGATCAATTAGCAGATGCACCTATGATTGATGATACACCAATGCAAATGGAATTTCTAGATTCCTCTATCATGACTCTTTCTTCTAGAGAATGGCAGTTATTCTTTGATGGCTCCTATACAGAGAATGGATTAGGAGTAGGGATATTATTTATAACTCCTCAAGGATACTCCATACCTAAAGCATTCAGGTTAAAGTTCCCTTGCACAAACAATGTTGCAGAATATGAAGCCCTTATTAATGGCATGAAACTAGCAATTGAGTGGAGAGTAATAGAGATACACATTCATGGATACTCTCAACTTGTTATCCATCAAGTCAATGATGTGTACCAGACTAAAGATGAAAAGCTCATTCCATACAAGAGAATGGTAGATGATCTAAAGAAGTATTTCATATCTATCACATTTGAGCAAATACCTAGAACAGAGAATAAGGTTGTCGATGCAATGGCAATGCTATCTACTTTATTACAACAGCCTAAACATGAGCTACTCTACGAGTTCTTGGTGGAAGCACTATCTTATCCTGCATATGATTCCCCTAAAACCCGCATGATCTACACTGTTGTTGGTCATGATTCATCCAGATATAAAAAACTATTCTCCTATCTCCAAGACCAAATCATTCCCGATACCTTCAACCGCCATGAAAAGAGATACCTTATCTGTAATGCCTCCCGCTATGTCATCATTGGTCACGATCTGTACAAATGAGGTCTAGATGCTACACTACTTAGATGTTTATAACGGGAAGAGTCTCAATGTGCGTTAGAGGAAGTCCATGATGGTATTTGTGGGTCACACTTGAACAGTTTAACACTAGCTCAAAAACTTATTAGGGTTGGGTACTATTGGCCTGAAATGGAGAAAGAGTCTATCAAGTTTGCTAAGAAATGTCAAAAGTGCCAAGTGCATGGCAACTTAATTCATGCTCCAGGGAGAGATTTAATTCCCTTTACTACACAATGGCCTTTTCATCAATGGGCCTTTGATCTTATAGGAGCTATACATCCCCATTCTTCTAATGGACATACCCATATAATCACAGCTACAGATTATTTTACAAAATGGGTAGAAGCAGTCCCTTTGACACAAGGAACTGGAAAGCAAATATCAATGTTCATATTGAACTATAAAATATACAGATATGGGATACCTCATTCCATAATCACATATAATAGTGGACAATTCAAGAACAAAGATCTAGATGATTTATGTGCTAAGTTCAAGATTACACAACATTGGTCATCTATCTACTATCCTCAAGGGAATGGCCAAGCAGAGGCCTCTAACAAGAATCTATTGAAAATTTTGCACCGTACAATTAATAAAATAGGAAGAGACTAGCATCTCATGATCAATCCAGCTCTTTGGGCCTACAAAAAAAGTATCAAAACACCCACTGGGGCTACTCCTTTCACTTTAGTTTATGGGTCTAAAGTGGTACTGCCTATTGAGGTTGAAATCCCATCACTAAGAATCAGAATGCATGGTCTAATAATTGATGATGACTACAGAGTGTCTAGGTTGCAAGAACTTGAACTAATAGATGAGCGTAGACAAGCAGCGTATGATCATCTCAGAGTATATTAGAAGAGGATGTCCAAAGGCTACAAGAAGAAAGTCAGACACAGAGAATTTCAGGTTGGTGATCTAGTCTTGAGAGAAAATCCTAAAAATCAATCACATCGAGAATGCAAAGGGAAGTTTGAACCCAACTGGATGGGTCCCTTTGTTATCACTGCTACTTTTGGCTCTGGTGCCTATCAACTCTCAACGACTGAAGGAGAATAGCTCCGAGAACCAATCAACATTCTCCATCTTAAGAAATTCTACACCTAAGGCATTCAGTCTATGGTAAAATGTCTTAAAAAAATCTTTAAAATTAGAAAAAGTCTTGAAAAAAATGAACATCTTGGTGAAAACCTAGCAATAGGCACCTTGATGATTCACAAAAAAAGTAAAAAATATCAAAAGTACAAAAAAAGTAAAAAATATCAAAAGTACAAAAAAAAATTGAAAAAATAAAAATACAAAAAAAAATGAGAAAAAGAAAAAGTGCCTTGGTGAAAACCTGGAAACAAGCACCTTGGTAGCAAAAATAGAATCTCTGCCAAGATGGTGAAAACCCGACAAATGGGTGCCACTTATTTCAAAACGCTCCATCTATCAGTGCAATCTTGATCTTTCCCAGCTTTCAATCTTGCTTTAGTTTGTACATATCTCCCAGTTGGTTTACACATTCCTATTTTCAAGAAGTCGATCTGTGCACCAATCAGCTCAAGCGTCTGTATCCTATCAATGTTCAAACTTGGGGGCAATCAAAGTCATACCCTATGACCTCCAATATATCTTAGACGTATCATATCCAGTTAGAGTCCTTTGAAGCTTCATCCAAGTTAGTCAGTCTGTATTGTCTCCAGAAAGGATTTTGCATCTACAACAACACAATCAAACATCAAACTGAAAACAATATATGCTTTTTACATGCTTTTATCTCCTTGTATGCTTACTGATTCGCATTGAGATTTAGAGAGTGATGACTAGGGGCATAATCTTTCTTTTTTTTCTGTTGTATGTGAAAATCTAACAACTTTGGAAATTCTGGATTGAAATGGTGTCCAACTGTAAGAGCCTCTATCTCAAATTGGATGGCCATGCGTACCTCAACCATTGATACCCAGAAAATTCAAGGAGGTTTGATCTAACTATTGTCTTTTTGAGTGAGTTCTTTCTCCTATTTGTGAAATGCAATCTTACCTAAAGATGTGAATGATAAAGGGTCACTACAAGTAATTCACACTAGATTTAGAATGATCTCTTGACTATTTGATGTGTTTGTAACACAAGGCGTATTTTGGTCATCATGACGTTTATGTTTTTATGCTTATACAAATTGCTATATCAAAAAGGACATGATATTCAGGTCATCCTAGCACTTATGCCTTGGTGCTTATATCTAATCTGACATTCCAAAAATAAAATCAATATTCATATGTCCATGGTTGCCTAACCAGTGGGTGTTGTATTGATTCTTGAGCGTACAAATCGATATTCATATGTCTATGGTTTCATAACTAGTGGGCATTGTATTGATTTATCCGGTTACCTAAAAATTCAGTGATGAAATCGACCGACACATGATCAGTGACTAGGTCCTAGGTCTTAGATTGCATTTTTACATGTTTATTTGCATTTTGCATGTTTGCATGATCTCACAATGGCTAAACAAACTTCAACACTTAAATGATTCTTCAATCACTTATTCAAATCTAACAAGAGCTAAATCTTACACGAAGGTTCCTCCAATGAAACAGCAAGTAGAATCCTTTGTCGGGATCAAAATCAAAATCTGAGATCGTTTATATTATTCACTACTTGCATAATCAACCTTCAATCATCAAAGAAATCCAGAATTCAACTCAACTAATTATCTTACATCAAACTATCAAAATTTCAACTTGGTCAACTATGGTCAACTCATGGTTTAACCTAGTCAAAGTTGGTCTCTAGGACCTCGAAATGATGTAGAACGCGTTCTCGAACGTGTATAATCACTTCTCAAATCAATTAACATGCTTCTAGACTATAACGCTGACTTTTCTTGTCAAATTTCAATTTTAATCCCGAAGGGGGCATGGTATTGCACATCATTCAAAGTCTATCAATCTATTTTTGTCAATCATATCTTTCCTCGGTAATCAAGACAACAACCATGTCTAGTTGTTGATTCATCAAAAAGACCTCATCGCTTGGGGCAAATCAATCATTGCTCGGGGTATATCAGATTCATCGAGATCCATATCAATATGGTATTCTCTTAATCTTGTAAACTGTATCAGTCTTTTGTAACCATCGGTTCATTAGTGTTATTTCCTTGGTTCTTCGTAACTGAAGGGTTCAGATGTGATTCTTATCGACAATCGGGTCTGGAATCGGTCACTCACTTCTTCGCAATCATAAGGTTCAGAATCAAGTGTTTTGAAACTTTTTCGCAATCATCGGTTCATTGTTGTTATAGTTAACATTATCTTTGCTCATTCAGGACCTATTATCTTGATATCAATTTCAATCATTTTTTGCTTCATATCAATTTCAATTTCAAACATCAGTTTCAAACATCATACACAGACTATCTTTGAACCACTGCGCTTCGCACAATAATTCAAAGAGGGGCAAAATGTAATACCCCAAAAATGGGCTATAAGTTCATTAACCTCCTATATCGACATATCAAATGAAATCGACATCAAAGTCCTAACCTAAGCCACATTGGCACATTATCGAATCTTAATTGATTATCCTAAATTCTGCATCGGGGAATATTCCTTATTCCTATTTATCCTAATTATCTTTAATTTAATGATTATTTGGCGATAAATCTTATTTATCCTAAAGTTTGATTAATTGAATATTCTAAATATTTAATTAATTAGATTTAATACTGTAACTTAATTATTTAATTGGATTTAATTATATTTATTCCTAAATTGTATTATTCCATTTTGACAATAAATCAAATATCCTATGACTAATTGATTAAATTCTTATTTAATTAATTAATGTCAATTGTCAAATTTAATAATATAGTTTTTGAATAAAAGTTTGATTTAATAATTGATTAACCCATAAATCAATTGTTTTATTTTTAAAATCAGTTAAGTTGAGGGTAAATCACTTTATTTATTTAATTAATTCATATTAATTATGCACATCCAAAAAACAATTAAACTTTAAATCAGAAAATCAATTCAAGTTGTTTTAAAAATAAACTCAACTCTCTTTTGAGTTGAAAGCTAATCTCAACTTCTGATTTAAATCAAAAAGTTGATTTGCATGATTTTGTGAGTTAATTTATCTCTTAATTCTTGATAACTCAAAAATCAACCTGAGTTCATCAAGAGTGATTTATGGCTTTTCCATGCACCTCCAAAGTCCTGGATTTCTATAAATTAAGGCCTCAGCTCTTCATTTTGGGGATCCATCCACGAATTGCATCCTCACGCTGGCGAATTGGTGATCAAAGAATCAATCTTTATGAATCAAAGTTGTTGTGAGATTTTCATTATTTTAAGCATTCATATCATTTAGCATATCATTGTTAGATTAATTGCATGTTATATCCATTTTTCATATAGAATAGATTTATGTCAATTTGTTTCATCTTATAGCATAGAAAATCCAAAAATATAGATTAATTTGCATTCATCTCATATCTATATTGTGCATTCAAATCCTTCGTTTAGGTGTCATCAAGGTCACTAATCTCAGTCCAATCTAAGAATACATACTCGCATCTACTAGAAGGCAGTAAATCGCCTGGTTAGATTAGTTTCCATTTCACTGCATGATTTTGATTTTAGCTAACCTCTAATGTTTTACTGAAGTGTTGTGTCTATAGCTAGGTACAAAATTCACACACACAGATACGTATCTAGGGTTTACAAATATTTACAAGACCATTGGTCAACCCACTCTTTTGACTCACATTCATCCCAAACAAAATGCATACACGAAGAGAAAAAGTATGCAATTTATCTAGTATAAATAGCTAATGTTGTTGCATTTGAACTTCTAAATGAATGCATGTTTCTTGATCTTGTAAGTGTACAATAATCTAGATAGTTTTCAATGTTAGATTCACGTATCAACCAAAAATATATAGAAACCATAGACTTACATGCATTACCTGGTTACATCATAGAGTTACACCATTGCACAATTATTTTTGCATCTATTAATATTGTGCCACCTTCGTACTTCAATTCCTCTCTGGTAAGAGCTCTTTTCACACATGTTCTTGCACCATCATGCTCTCCCTTTCCATGCCCTGCCTCAGTGAAATTACAAAAATGTTGTACACCACTTGTCACATGCATCCTACTAAACTAGTAGAACATCCTTACATTCTTGAATTGTGTGATGCAATTGGCTGATCGTATTAAGTGTTGGTTGTATCTTATACCTATTTCACTTAAACTATCATAGAAGACTCACATCATTGTAAAAACTTTGAGGAATGATTATAATCATCACTGATATAGAAGTGATACTCTCTTATAACCTTTATGTCCTCTGTGCTATCATGTGCATGCATGAATGTTATGTGTACACAAATAGTAACTTGTGTAGAGTGGTAATACATAGGTTGCACTTCATTTTGAGGTTTCAGTGTATAATTCTCAGAAAAATAATTGACAAAAATAATTGTACCAAGGGGGAAAGTGTCCTTACACAACTTGAATTTATCATCTAACCACCTAGCTCTATGTGTGTGACCTATATACTCATAAACTAGTTTCTCTTGAAAAATTTTCATAAAATCAGCTACGCATATATTCCTTTTCACTAACACCTCTTTAATTATTTTCCATCTTTAACACCATATGTGACTGACTTGTATTTTCCAACAAAAACTAGTGTCTTACCAATTTCATGTGTGCTATCTAGATGTAGGCATCTAGGCAACTATTGCAAACTACCACATGTAGGACAAAATCCTTTCAAACACATCATCTTATAGTAAATGCTCCCGTCATCTCGTCTACATAGTACACTCGAAATAAATTCTCTCGATGACTTAGGAGGTGCTTGTAGACCACATTGTTGCAAAACATCGTTAGTGTGCAAAGCACAACATATATAATGATATATATCATAATGCATGGATTAATCTTAACATAAAATGGTTTTGTCAGCACAAAAAATCTTTGGCTAATTTTAATCTGAGGAAAGCTTTGAAGAAACCTTTCATAAAATTGTGTTTAAGTCATGTCTAAATAGTGTTTTGGATGTGGCTCACGATTTCTAATTCAAATTATCCTTCTAACAACATCTCTTTGGTTGGGTAAAACCCTTTTGGGAGAGAGAGAGAGAGAGAGAGAGAGAGAGAGAGAGAGAGAGAGAGAGAGAGAGAGGTTATAGTTTCTCCAAATTTGCAAGATGTCCAAGCTCCTATGGAACAAAGCTAGATTATAGATTTCTTTAAAGATTCTTGTAGTACAAAACTATAATTAGAAATTTAACAAATAGACATAACCTAGTCTAATGAAATTTTCTCCTGAGGGAGCCATGACTCAAAGTGTTTCCCTAACAATTTAATATTCAAAATCCCTTCCTTATGAAATATAATCCTATACATGTGAACATAAATTATAATGAATGTAGTATCAAGAGTATTCAAGGAATCCAATTGTGAAGCTTGTTAGATAGTTGTCCTTGAGAACATTGTCACAAACACCACTCTCAATACTTACATAGGAATAATTGACAAAAAATGCAAGCAACCTAATAATATGGGGATAATTACAATTTCTAGTGCTTGTAAGTATGAGATGTAGTACAAGTGCATGTGAAGAGGTATTAAATAAGACTAGTACCACTACTATATAACGTTAACATTAATGCACAACACTATGAAATGGAATGCCTAATTTTTCTCTCTTTAATTCTCTCCTTTGTTTTGGTGGGTGCTCCACAAGTTCTACCAAATCTTTACAAGCCTATTTTTTTTATTTTCTAGACCTCTTTCTATGTTCTAGAAAAACCATATTTAGAGTACATATGATGTAAAATTTCACATAAAGCACATAGCCCATTTTGAACTCATAAAGTAATGCAACCATTGCACAATATGCAATGAGCAACTTCTATGTAGCATTAACATTGATACACCACAAGATGAGGTGGTTGATAATTTCCTCTGTAATTATCTCCTTTTTCTTGGTGAGTGACCTTAAGAAGTTATACCACCTTTTTTCTAAGCCTGCTTTTGTATTTTCTATTAGAAGTAGTTGTTGTCATTGCACCAAAAGATCAACCTGTTAATGCTTGATACAACCACTATACTTATAGAAGACACAAGAGGCTATTAAACCGTGTCACGAATCTCCATGAGGGATGTTAATGCACTGCCAAAAATCCACCTTGCATCCTCTGAGATTTAGCTCTCTTTGCTGGATGATCTGTACTGGTTCCAGCATCAGTTGACCATCTACCACCTGTAATTTTTTCCAATTTAACATGTGTGCAATGTCAGGTATATATTTCCTTAAGATGGAAATATGAAATACATCATGAATTCGTGAAAGACTGGGAGGCAAAGCAAGTCTGTAGGCAACTGGACCCACTTGTTCTAGGATCTCAAATGGTCCCACAAACCTTGGAGACAATTTTGACCCTTTACCATACTTAATAGGACTTTTCCGGGGTCTAACCCAAAGAAATACCTTATTCCCAACCTCAAATTGACGTTCAATCCTATGTAGGTCTGCATACTTTTTTGCCTATCCTGAGCTGTAGATAGGTGTTCTCTGATGCGCTTAACCTACTGTTCTAAATCCTAAAGCATCTCGGGACCCAAAAGAATTATGTCTTCAAGACTGTCCCAGCTTAAAGGTGTTCTACACGGTCTTCCATACAAAGCCTGGAAAGGAGCCATACCTATAGAACTATGTTATCCATTGTTGTAAGCAAATTCAACTAGATGCAAGTACTCTTCCCATCTATTTTGCCTGTCCATCACATACATTCTAAGCATGTCTTCCAAAATCTGATTGACATGCTCAGTCTGTCCGTCAGTTTCGGGATGATATGCTGAACTAAAGTTTAGCTGAGTACCTAATTCACGCTGCAAAGACCTCCACAGAGATGAAGTAAAAATTGAATCCCTATCAGATATGATCTTCTTAGGAATCCCATGCAACTTAACAATCTGTTCCATATAAATCTGTGCCATAGATGCAGCATTATAAGTGGATCTTATGGGAATAAAATGGGCAACCTTGGTTAACCGGTCAACAACAACCATAATGGCATCATGTCGCCTAGCTGAAAATGGTAACCCCACTATGAAATCTATGGATATGGTATCCCATTTCCATTCAGGCACGCTGTGAGATTGAAGTAAACCAGCTGGATGTTGATGTTCAGCTTTCACTCTCTGACACTCTAAGCATCTAGCCACAAAATTAGCAATATCCCTCTTCATACCCGGCCAGTAGTGATGCTGCTTAAGATCAGCATGCATCTTCTTCACACCAGGATGTGTTGAATAAGGTGCCTTATGTGCTTCAGTCATAACTAGGTTATGAAGATCCTCGACTTCTGGCACATATATGCTGCCTCGGTAAGTCATTAATCCTTCAGTGTTGATAGAGTAACCCTCAAATATTCCTTCTAATACACTGCCACTATCAATCACTACTTTGACATCTAAATACCAAGGATTAGTAGCCAAATTCAGAAGTATTCTCTCTTTCAAATCAATTGTGAGGGTTAAAGAAGAGAGTTCATGACGCCTTCTGCTAAGAGCATCCGCTACTTTGTTCTCTTTACCCTGAATATACTTCATTTCGAAGTCATACTCACACAAAAACTCAATCCATCTGCGCTGACATGCATTAAGATTGGGTTGTGTGAAAAACTATTGTAGACTTCTTTGATCGGTATGAAGCTCAAAATGTTGACCAAGAAGAAAATGCCGCCATTTGGTCAAAGCATGGATCACTGCTGCGAGTTCCAAATCATGAGTAGGATAATTAATTTCATGATCCTTTAGTTTCCTAGATTCATAAGCAATGACCCTGCAATCTTGCATCAAGACAGCACCTAAACCATCCAATGAGGCATCGGTGCACACAACAAATTCCTTAGAAGGATCAAGTACTGCTAAAATTGGTGCACTAGTCAAACGTTCCTTAAGATGTTGGAATGCTTCTTCACATTTATCTGACCAGATGAATTTCTTACCCTTTCTCTGGAGAGAAGTAATGGAATGGGCTATCTTTGAAAAATTAGCCACAAATCTTCTGTAGTAGCTAGCCAGACCCATAAAACTTCGTACTTCAGACACATTGGTAGGAGTTGGCCACTCTACAATTGCCCTGATCTTAGCAGAATCAACAGCTATTCCATCTCCTATAATAATGTGACCCAAATAACTTATTTCAGTTTTGAAAAATTCACATTTTTCAGGATTGGCATATAGCTTGTTCTTGCGGAGACATTCAAAGACTTGCCTCAAATGCTGCTCATGCTCCTCCAAGGAGATAGAATATACCAAAATGTCATCAAGGAACACTACCACAAACTTGTCTAAGAAAGTCCTGAATACTCCCTGCATCAAACTCATGAATACTGATGGTGCATTAGTCAACCCAAATGGCACTACCATGAATTCATAATTCCCATACCTTGTGCGAAAAGCTATTTTATGAATGTCAGCTTCTTGAATCCTTAACTGATGGTATCCAGATTTGAGATCAATCTTGGAAAACACCTTGGCACCCTTCACTTGATCAAACAAATCATCGATGTGAGGCAAAGGATATCTATTTTTTATGGTAGCTTTGTTCAGTTGTCTATAGTCGATACAAAGCCTTAAAGATCCATCCTTCTTCTTGACGAAGATAATAGGTGCTCCCCAAGGTGAAACACTAGGTCTAATAAGTCCCTTCTCAAGGAGTTCCTCAAGTTGAACCTTGAGTTCCACTAATTCTTGAGCGGTCATACGGTAAGGAGTCTTGGAAATCAGTTCGGTTCCCAGCAAAAGATCAATCCTAAAATCAATTTCTCTTTTAGGTGGGATTCCTGGACTCTCCGTAATGAATACATCTGAGAATTCCTTCAAAATTGGATGATCTAAGCTGGTGTTCCAAGCAACTGGTTCTTCAAAATCATTGATAGAAATAGCAAACAATTTGCATCCCTTTTGAAAACATCTCTGAAGTTGCTTAGTAGAAATAGTTCTCACTGACATAGGCCTTTTAACACCTGAAATAATCTTGATGGTTCTATTATCATCGATACACCTAACGGTCTTCTCTCTACAATCGATGATAGCTTGGTGTTGATCTAACCAATCCATACCCAGAATAATGTCATAAGAACCTAAAGGAATAACCCTAAGGTTAACTATAGTAGTAAAAGCCTTAAATTGAACCTTACAATTTTTAGCTATAAACCCCGATTCAACCTTAGTTCCTGATGCTAACTCGACTTGCCATGCCAATTCTACTTTACTCACAGGAATTCCACATTGCTTAACCAAATTGGAAGAAATAAAAGAGCCAGTGGCACTGGAGTCAAATAAAATAGAGATCTTCTTACCTTGGTAATTACCTCTAGCTTCAATCACAGTGTTCTGATGATCTACTTGTTTCTGATCCACAGTAGCAAAGATGCGATGATTCCTTCCAGAATCACCAACAGTAGCCTTAGAACCTGTGGCTTTAGACCTAACCTGACTATTGCCTCGAAGGGGACAATTCCATTGCAAATGCCCCAATTGCCCACATTGCCAACACTCTGCTCCTCTCTTGGTACTTTTATCCTATGATGAGTTCATTGGAGGTGATGCATAACTCTGTTGTACAATCTGAGTTGGTTTAAAGGACTTAAGTTGCTCAGGAACCTTGAAACTCTTATTTGATTTGGAAAACTTTTCAAACTTCCTCTTCTGAAATTTACCACTCGAACCACTGGAAAATGCCTTGATATTATCTTGATAAGGTTTCTGATTCTTCCCACTGCTTTAAGCTAGTGGATTCACTGATCCTTTGGCTGAAAATCCTGACTTCAATTCTATGAGCTTGGCTTGATCAGCAGCTTCTTTCACTGTCTTAAGTTTGAAAGTTCTCACTTCTTCTCCAATTTTAGGGTTCAAACCCCTAATGAAGTGTTGTACAAGAGGCTTATCATTCTCTAACCAGCCAGAATATTTCTTCAGTTGGAAAAACCTCCTCTCATACATTTCCACTGTTGAGCTGCCTTGTGAAATACTGAAGAATTCTTCGGATCTAGTTTGCTGCCAATAATCTGACATGAATCTCTCATGAAATCTTTCTATGAAAAGCTCCCATGTAACCTAAGAGATAAGAATTCCAAGTTTCTCTAGTTCCATATTCCACCATATGGAAGCAAATGACCTTAGCTACATTACGGTCCAACAAACCTTCACATTACCGTGATAGTCATGGAGAATAAAACATCTTTCGATGTTCAAGAGCCATGCTTCAGCTTCAGCACCACCCTCTGTTCCATTGAAATATAGTCCTTTGAGCTTGGAAAGGTCTTTTAACTGAGTCCTGATAACAGGATCTTCTGCTACTGGGACTCGTATAACATGAGCATTTGCTACATCAACTGGAACATTGTTCCTTGCTTCAATGTTATCCAACCTATCAAGAATCCGTTGGAGAACTTCAACCTGAGGTACCTCTCGATCTTCCTGATCCATTCCTATTAAAGGATCAACTTGTTCATCACCAAGCATTCCTTGGTGACCTCGTCCTCTACCTCGGCCACGACCACGACCGCGTCATCCACCCCTACCTCTGCCTAAATCGACATCAACTGGGTCACCACATCTTTGTGCTCCTCGTGTAACAAGAGGCATGCTTGAAACCTATAGAAAAACTCAATAAAATCACTAACGGAAGCATAATGATAAAACCCCTAATTTTTATACCCTCAAGCCCTAAGTGTTTAAACTTGGGCTCTGATACCAACTATAACACCCCATCTATACTTAAAGATAAAAGATGATACTAAAGAAGAAACAACCATAAATAAAATCACATAAAACCATAGTAATAATTTTATTTTATTTTAAACTACAAACTGAAACATATAATCATAGTAACTGTTTCTAACAGCTTTATAGTTTTCAATCGATTTACATCAGAGTAATAAGAATACTCTTTATTAAAAGATTAAGTTCCAAAAACAAAATTTCCTTCTTTCCAAATCCATTACATTCTACGAATAGATCTGATAACTAATAACCACGAAATGATTTGTTTCCCATAAATCTTAACAACTGCTATCTACTGTCCCATACTCATTGATTTATCCATCTAAAAACCTAAAAATCAAAAGTAAACACAAACACAAATAGCAAACAGGGCTCAGTCACATGATAAAGAAAATGAATCATCTCCAAATATCTGCAACCATAAAAGTCAATATAATATAACATTTATGCAGAGTTAAATACAGATGTAATTGAAAACCAAATAACATAATTCCATTCTTTTACACCAAAATCATCAAGCACTAAATTTCTTTCTAACAGAAATAAACTCGCAAAGAAAATGACAAAGTAATGATCCAATAGTTCATGGGTGTCCACATAAGGACCTACGCTATGTATCCGTAAGGAACCTCGTAGTAATCCATTATGTCTGATGAAACCATAATGTTTTATCTTGTTAATTGAAACCCATAACCCTTGAATTTATAATTATCACTTAATTAAACAACTGACAGAAATTCTTTCCCATAAGGATATAGACTAGTGTCAGTCACAACTGACAGAAATTCTATCATCACAAGGTACTAGACTAGTGTCAGCCCCCAATCTAAGGATCATACTTGCATTATCTCAAAAACACTTGATCTAGCAATTAATGAAAGCAGTGAAATGAACTACATTACACAATTTCACTAACAATCTATTTGTATTGCATCAATTTACAAAATTGAAACAGCAATCAGAGATCCATTATAAAACCATGTTACCATATTCCTTAACATACATTCATAAACATGATGTTTCTCAAAAGATGAAAAGATCACAGTTCTTTCTCCATCACAAATCCAATCAAAATAAACTCCACATTAACTTAACATTAAATCTGAAACTGTACAATAAAATGTCCATATCGAATTCATGATTCCATTGAATAGGAAAGAACTAACATAATCATACATCAACTGAATCAACACAACACCCATCGCTTTTAACAAACATACAAGTTTTCCATAACCGATTTATTAAATTAATTGGCCATACATCCTGCTCTATTAATTACAAGTTTATACCTTTATATACATGTTGGCGTATGTACATGTATACACCACGGCTTGTGTATACATATACATATCCCAGCAGGTGTATATATATGTATATATATATAATTATATAAGCTTGTAATTAATAGTTCAAAATGATAATCATAGCATCTATTATATACATGTTGGCGTATGTACATGTATACACCACGGCTTGTGTATACATATACATATCCCAGCAGGTATATATATATATATATATATATATATATATATATATATATATATATATATATATATATATATATATATATATATATATATATATATATATCTAATTGCATAAACTTGTAATTAATAGTTTAAGTCCATAAATATGCAATAGAAAACCATACTAATCATCTCAATTCTGTCACAGAATACATCTACCTTAATAAACTACTAAATCTGCCGAATACATAAAATAATGAAAGAAAATAATAATAACCGACTTTTACCTCTAAACAAAAATACCAAAGTGGTTTTCCTTACTGTCTGAACAAGATAGTAATTGACTTTCCTATAAATTCCTAACATTTCCTAATGTCGTTACAAACTATATTCACACTGGTGATAATTACTGAAGAATCATAAAACTCGCAGTCAAGGTTTGATATAACCAAAGACATCCACATTCCTCTATTGACTGATACATACAGTGACAAACACCCATTTGACAAAACATCGACACTAGATAACTAAAGGAGTACACCCAAAAAAATACTTTAATCCACACCTATGTTGCAAGTGTAAATACAAAATACGACAGGTAATAGAAAACACTTTGAATTACCTCTAATCCCTATTTCCACAATACAGCTCAAAAGAAAACATCGATACCAACTTCAGTTTATAACAGTGGTAGAAAAACCCGATATCACCTTATAACCAAGACTTTTACAAACTAAATACATTATGCTGCTACAGTGTTCCTAACAACAGGTACAGTGCGAGAACACCGTTAAAGAATTTTTTAACAAACACTCATCCTGTATTCCAAACTGGATCACATTCCCGATTAACTCCCTTTATACTGACCAAAGATAAAGTATACATTGACACCAAAACACACTAGGATATAACCATATATCATCTGCAATAACTATATTCCCATAGTTCAGCACAAACTTAACTAAAACATTGCCAAATCCATACTCAGTACAGAGAAAACCCCTCAACACATTATGCTCGAAAATAGCATATTAAAAACATGTGTTTAATACCACACTAAAACCAATCTCTTACTAAATAGTCGTTCGTTTCCAAATTTCTCCACTAATCATAGCATTTATTAACTAAATTGACTTCTTAATCTATCCAAGAAAGAAAAAGACCGATTCATGACCGAACTCACAAGGTATTCAAACACAAAACCTCACATTCATCGACTAATAAATAGTGGTAATCAACATTCCATTAATTTTCATTTGCAGAACATAGAATGGATACATAGGATAAGGTGAGAGAATGCCCCTGCCTGGTATTCGTGTGAGAAGATATCCAAAACCGAAATGCCAAAGCTAGCCCCTGCCTGGTGAGCTTCACAGACTGCCAAAATGTCGTGCAAGAGAGCCCAAAATGCAGAGTTAACAGTATGAAACACCCAACTTCCTAAATGACCATGAACAGAAGGGTTTATCTTGCCGTGAAAACCCCTTTCCATTCCAAGCCACTTATCATGTAAGATACAACAGAAAAACAAGTCCATAACCAACTGTTTACCCAAACTCTCGTAGAATAACATGGTGAAAAATGGAGTCAAAATCCAACTGCAACTCTTCACCAGAGCTAATGGCGGTCATCAAACACAACAATGAATTTTCATCGATAAGTTCATTCAATGCAAACTTATCTCTTGCAGTAAACACAACACATTACCTGCCAAATGTCCAACAAAGTACAATTCCCATAACCCGAAAATAGCTTAAACCCCACTAACACCTCAATGCGATGATAGTGCATTAAAACCCTGCCGATAAGTCATGTCTTCGAGCCAGAATATAATAAGAAGACTTAGGGAAAGGTTAATACACATCTATGTTAATAACATTAGTCATTTTACTAACTAAAATATCAAAGATAATAGCGCATGACAAAGCCAAATTACTAACACTTCATCACACTAACCTCCTACTAACATACAAAATAGGATATACTAACTTAGATAATTCATATAGTTTTAGTAAAAGATAAACAACATAATTACTAAAACAATTGCTCATATTTATATGTATAAAAATACATATATACAAGTTTATTTATTTTTGAATTCAGAATTTGATTAACATTAAATAACAATAATTCTCTATATACTGTCTATAGTCATTAAGATACAATTAACCATAATAATAATAATGAACCAATAATTTGACAATTGACTAACCATTTAAATTGTCCTTATTTCATAATCAAACCAATATTCAAAATTCAGTCTAAGCCAATTCTGTCATCAGAAAAAGACTCATTAAGCAATAGAAATAGACATAATTCCCTGAGTGTCTGGCAGAATTACAGAGATAAACATATTTAATCCAAATAACAAAGTTCAAATGAACGAAGTCAGAGTTCAAACTCATAAAAGTCTAACATAACATAACATAACATAGAAAAGTAAAGCCTGAAACTGTCAGGGGCATGACATAAAAGATAAGTATATTACTAAATTAAGAAATTTAAGGCATAGAAGTAATTTTCCAAAATTGATGTTTTCCATTATTCACACTTTCCACACTTAAAAATTTGTATGACATGTACTTCTACCAATCCCTCATGAAATTCATAGTGAAATAGAGAAAGTTTCCTAAAAGAACAAAGGAAAACATGAACTGACAGTTTGTAACTACTATGAACAAGACAAGCCATCTTCACAATAAGATTTAAGGTTTAATAAGTGAATATTTGTCTCCTATTAACTGCAGATATGCAATTTAATTCTAGTTAAAATAGACCATATATTTGATCCATGAAGACCCTCAGCAACTGAATGGACATGCCACTAACTACAATATTCAAGCTCAAGGAATCCAATTTTTATTGTGTTGCTCTATCATTATTTTCTGAAGCACGAGATGTGGCACAATGTTGTTAACATTGTAGCATTTTGAGCATACAACTTCTATGTAAGCACAAGAATATATGGCATCTCACATCATTACATTTTGAAAATGTGCACCAATATTTTGTATGCAACTTCAAGTACACATTCCAAAGTGTTACATTCTCAAAATTGTATGTCAATATTTTATTATATAGCTTCTCTACACACTCTAATACTACATCATCACATATAGAACATTGTACATAAGCTCCTTTAAATTTTCTTGCTAAAATGGAAAAATTCCAAATTTAAATCTTGTACATGTATAGTGTACCATATATTTATGTTCTATTATTCACAAATTCCTATTGGCTCACCATTGCATGTGAAAAACGTGCAACTACTAGTATTACTTTAGTGTTGTCACAGTCATATCACTAGAATCAATTTGTGGTGGTCCGACTTAATCAACATACTCGAAGGGCTGAGTCAAGTTATCGAGCACACACAAACCTTCACAATTAAAATGTTCCCTGCTTGTCTATCGTTATTGTTTCTTTTCCATCTTTCGTTACTTGCATCTACAAGTCCTATGCATGTACAATTATTTGAAACTTTTTTTCTCGCCTATATCTCTATATGTAGGTTTCCCACGCACAATGATTTGAGAATAAAAAATGATCAAACATTCAAATAAAAAGAAACATACATTATTTATTTTAAAATCTAATTAGCTTATATTCATAATGTATTGAAAAATTATATCTATTATTCAAAAAATTAGCTTCACATATAAGAACAAGGCTTCACATAATGATTTTTGTTAATGTTATTTTTAGAATAATTAAATCTATATTATTCTTAAATATAAATTAATTTAGATTAATGAAATATGATAATAATTAGGATGAACTAATTTGAAAAGTAAATTTTAATTTTAAAAAAGTAAATTCAAAGGATTAAAACATATAATCCTTGAACAAGGTTGCAGAGCAACTAAGTTTCTACCAAAATATTGGCAGCTTTGTTTAAGTTTATCTATAGAATTTGAAAGTTTAAAAGACAATTTGAACTTTGAATCTATTCAAAAAAATATGGTTCTTGACTTTTATTACACTAAGATTATAGATTGGATTAATCATGTACAAATTATATATATATATATATATATATATATATATATATATATATATATATATATATATATAGAGAGAGAGAGAGAGAGAGAGAGAGAGAGAGAGAGAGTTTTACAAACAATCAAGATATAAATCATACACAAAATTAATTTAATAAAATATATATTCATCAAAATTTTACACCAATTACTAAAACAACTCAACTACTATATAACAACAAATTTAGAAAATTAAAAATTAAAAAAACTCATCCTTTTAACAATATTTTTTTTAAAAGAAACTCCCAATATGGACATTCACATTTGAAAAAATTAGATCTTCATATATAATATAGATTTTTACCAAGAAATCCATCAAATTCAAGAGTAAAAATAAATTAGAATTGTCATACGAGAAAAAAGGCAAATGTATTCAGCCACCATAGAATGCACTCGACCACTATTGAATATGGAAGATGGGTTGAGGAGATTTTCAGTTTACCCAGCATTTCTTCTCCAATGAATAAACCTATAAAGATTAGCAAGTTATGGAGGATATACAATGGAGATTTCTCGTAGAGATTTAGAGATGGAGGGACATTAACTCCTCAAAATGCATTCTGCACGTGTGTTAAGAGTACTCGTAATGGAAGATAGAGATGGAGGGACTCTTGACTATTGGGTGCTTTCTAATCACGATTTTGTCTCTTTTTTTTGTTGTCAATGAATTGGATGATTAATATTTTATAAATTAACAAAGTTAAGTATTTTGTATCTAATTTTATCAAATATTAAAAATATTGATAAAGTTTGATTGGCTATAATTAAAAAGATTAATCACTAGTTAAAATATGCTCATTGCCTATAATTCTAGCCAAGGGTGGGAACTAATAATAGTGATGCATAATATCTATTCCATATATTTAAGTTGTTAGGTATAGAAATTAGGTGCTTCTAATATGTATAATGCATAAATTCCTTAACTTACAAATATATATGATATAAATATATGTCCACTAACTAATTTATCTTTAATTTTATTTTATTTATTGTTAAAGATTATAAGTATTTAAAAATACTTTGAATAAATATCAATTAGAATGACTTTATAATAATAGAATTAAACAAGGACAATGCATATGTCCTAGAATGATTTTGCTCTAGATTAGATTGCATATCTTAAAATGTAATAACATAAACTTTCATCGCACAATCATGTACCAAGTCAACTTCTAGCTACTAGTATAAAAGAGTCAATAAATTTAATATTTTAATATTTTTTGGTTTGACTCAGACTACATAATAATTCTCATATAACATAAAAATGACCCACTAGAATATGTACAACATTTGAATGATATTATAATAATTTAAGAATATTTTTTAAATTGACTTATTTTTTCCAAGCTTAGAATGACTGTTTAATAATAGAAATAATCAAGGACAATGCATATGTCCTAGAATGCAACATGACATAAAAATTTATTGCACAATCATGTACCAAGTCAACTTCTAGCTACTAGTATCAAATAGTCAATAAATTTAATATTTTTTGGTTTGATTCACATTACAAAATATTTCTCATATAACATAAAAATGACCAACTAGAATATGTACAACATTTAATTGATAGTATAAGAATTTAAGAATATAAATCTCAAATTGACTTATTTTTTCCAACCTTAGAATGACTTTATAATGATAGAAATAATCAAGGACAATGCATATGTCCTAGAATGATTTTGTCATAGATTAGATTGCATATCTTAAAATGCAATGACATAAGATTTCATTGCACAATCATGTACCAAGTCAACTTCTAGCTACTAGTATAAAAGAGTCAATAAATTTAATATTTTTTGGTTTGATTTAGATTACTGAATATTTCTCATATAACATAAAAACAACCCACCAGAATATGTACAACATTTAGATGATAGTATAAGAATTTAAGAATATTTCTCAAATTGACTTATTTTTTCCAAGTTTAGAACTACTTCATAAAGATAGAAACAATCAAGGACAATGCATATGTCCTAGAATGATTTTGTCATAGATTAGATTGCATATCTTAAAATGCAATGACATAAAATTTCATTGCACAATCATATACTAAATCAACTCATGGAGCCTACTAGCATAAAAGAGTAGTTTGAGTCAATAAATTTAATATTTTCATGAAATAATATTTTTTGGTTTGATTCATATTATAGAACATTTCTCATATAGCATAAAAATGACCAACTAGAATATTGACAAATATCTAAAACCACAGTGACATAGAATTTCATTGCACAATCACGTACCAAGTCAACTTCTTGCTACTAGTATAAAAGAGTAGTTTGAGTCAATAAATTTAGTATTTTAATAAAATAATATTTTTTGGTTTGATTCATATTATAGAACATTTCTCATATAGCATAAAAACAACCAACTAGAATATTGACAACATTTAGATGATAGTATAAGAATTTAAGAATATTTCTCAAATTGACTTATTTTATCCAAGCTTAAAATGACTTTATAATAATAGAAATCATCAAGAACAATGCATATGTCCAAGAGTGATTTTGCTCTAGATTAGATTACATATCTTAAAATGCAATGACATAAAATTTCATTACACAATCATGTACCAAGTAAACTCCTGGCTACTAGTATAAAAGAGTTGTTTGAGTCAATAACTTTAATATTTTAATAAAATAATACTTTTTGGTTTGATCCATATTATAGAATATTTCTCATGTAACATAAAAACGACAACATTTAGATGATAGTATAAGAATTCAAGAATATTTCTCAAATTGACTTACTTTTTCTAAGCTTAATTTTTTCTTTAGTATGTGATGTTTAAGCTGAGCCGAGCCGAGCCTACCCTAGCCGAGCCGAGCCGAGCCGAGCCGAGCCGAGCCGAGCAAAGTGGAGTGTGCCGGTTAAGGGGCCGTTGTGGTGGTGCCCAAGTGGTTGGAAGGGGCAACACGAGATAACCAGCGATCACAGAAATCATCACTATAATTGAGTCTTGTATGACAGGGATACCTGTGAATGCAGTCATCCCAGCAGGTACTCTCACAAACCTCCGTCTCCCGCAGAACTTCCCACACAGCAGTATTACACTTAAATCCCGACCCCAACGCAATCTGCAACACGCGGTCGCCAACCTTCAGCCGCCTTTTCGCTTGCATGTACGCCACCTCGTACCAAACCCCACTACTTGACGTGTTGCCGAACCGAAACAGCGCCATGCGAGACGGCTCAAGATCGTACTCACTCAGCCGCAGACTCTTCCCAACCCCGCTGATAACCGACCTCCCGCCAGGGTGGACGCACACGTGCTCAAACGCCAGCTTGAAATCAGGAACATACGGCGGCACGTCGGTCTTCAGCACCCTTATCCGGATCCAATTGGCGGCGTAGCGCAGCTGCTCATGCAACGGAAGGACTTTGCGGCCGAGCGTCGATAAGTTTTGTTGCATGGCTTTGGCGGCGACGTCGAGAAGACAAGGGCGGAGACGGACGCCGTAGACGCCGTCATCGTCCTCCGTCACAAAGATGCATCCGTAGGCCTCGTCGTCCGCCGCCACGGTGGTCCGAACAGTGTGGAGGAGCCGCAATTTGGCGCGGCCGGCGTCTCCCGGTTTATTGGAGAGCAGCACGGCGGCGCCGCCAACTCGGAAGAGGCAGTTCGTCAGCATGAAGCTCCGGTCGTTGCCGGGATAATATGAATTGACGGTGATGTTCTCCGTGGAGAGAATAAGAGCATAAGACTCGGGATTTACGCGTAAAAGATCTCTGGCCATGTTGACGGCTAAGATTCCGGCGCTGCAGCCCATGCCGGAAAGATTATACGTCTTCACGCTCTCCTTCATCTTGTAGTGGTTGGCGATCACGGCCGCGTGCGACGGCGCCGCCGTGAAGGCCGACACGGTCACAATGATTATATCGATGTCTTGCGGTTTTAAGTCGGTTTTTGCGAACAGCTCGTCCGCCGTCGCGATGAAGGCCTCCTCCATTTCCACACGCGCTTCCTCCAGTGTCGCCGCCATTTCATCGGTGAAGAAGTAGCGCGACAGCGATGTTTCTTCCCCCAGACCGGAGCGCAGCAGTAATTTCCAGCGGAATTTGGAATGTTCTGGAATGATCGGCGCCGACATTCCTGAGACGTAAATGCTCGTCTCTGCGTTAACCTGGCGCTCCGCCGGCGGTTTGTAGCAGGCGAAATCTACGAGATAGCATTCTCGCCGCCCTCGTTTTCTGAGGTTTTGAACCAGCAGCCACCCCAGCGCCGCCGCCGCCGCCAGCGTCGCAAATGGCTGCGCCGCCACTGATCTCGCCAGTAGCGTACAGAAAAAGCTTACCCAGAGCTTCATATTGGCTTTCTGGGAAGAAGAGAAACTACACAGATCCTTCGAGATCAAGTAAAACTGCTTACATGGTGCCTCTCTAAATAGTTTTTTTTTGGCGTGGATTCCTGTAATAAATGTTGTAGATGAGGTTGGCTAAATGTCCTTGCATGGAATAAGTAGTTTGGTGGAATGCAGGGACAGTTAGTTAAACTATTAATATTATATGTTTAATAATTGTGTACACATTTAGTCAATCAAATAATGGGGAGGGGACCTACTATGTGAAAGCTTTCTAATAGTTGTGATAGCACTTGTTGATCTAATATTCACACTTGATAATTTAATATTCACACTTGATAATTTAATACTTATAATTGGCGATTTAATGTCCAATTTTTTTCATAACATTGCTCTAATAATTGTGACTTAAAAGTTGTTATTATTGATGATGACCACCCAAAACTGAATGAAATGTATCCTTTATTTTGAAAAACAACCAACCGTATGTTGTTGTGTCAGCCTTAACAAAGTACAAGTCTCCATGACCAAAGATCCCTTCAATGTGGATTCTTGGGTGTTAGATCCACTTCTATGTACCATCTTTGGCAATGTTATTCATATTTTATGCCTTCTTTTAAATTGGTTTACACAAATTTGTGTTGTAGATTTTTGGTATTTCTATGTTGTTTTGCTGGTGCTAATGAGGATAGATAACAAGGTTGACAAAATAGGAGGCTTCAATTATCATCTTGTCTTACTTTGGTTTAAACAACATATTCTAAATTTTCATTTGTTTAAATGATACATATGAAGTTATATTAATAGATAAGTCTTATCTCATTTAAAGATTCATTTGAAATTATATTAGTGAGAAGTATCAAAAACTATCTTTTCCTATGTAGCTTTGTCGTGTATTACTTTCTTTCAAGTCTCCTCTAATCCATTTGATAGTCACAAGCTATTCTACATCTTAAAGCTCCTCTTCTTTGTTGTCGCCACAATTGTCACAATTGGTTGTGTCACCATTCACCTCACTAGTAATGGACAAAGAAAACCAACCCAAAGCTTCATATTGGCTTTCTCGTAAGAAGACATATTACACGTATTCTTTAAGAACAAGTACAATTGCTTAAATGTTGCCTCTCTAAATAGTAATTTGGCATAGATTCTTGTAATAAATGTTGTTGCAACTAAGGTAGGCTAAATGTCCTTACATGTAATAAGTAGATTGGTGAAGTTAGTGGCATTTATCTATTACATAAAATTATATATTTAAATAAGTAGTGACATTTAGCCAATCAAATAAAATTATATGATTAATTGTTTAGTTAGGTCATCAAAGACTATCGAAATTATTTAAAGTAATTAGTTATCCGCTTGATGGAGGCTTGACTTTTAGCAACATGCCAAGTATTAATTATTTTCAATCTTTTTTGCTAAGTCTTTGGATACATTTTATTTGATGTCACCTCAATGTTTGCTTGGCATAATTAACCATTAAAAGATTCCAATACCACATGATCAATATTATTTAATGGTGTCACATGTCAAGTATTAATTTTGCAACATGTCAAGTATTGATTATTTTTTGATCTTTTTTGCTAATCCTTTGGATACATTTATTTGATGTCACCTCAATGTTTGACATTTAATTAAACTAATGATACTATATATTTAATTATGTAGTGACACTTAGCCAATCAAATGAGATTAAATAATTAATTATTTAGTTCAGTCACCAAAGACTATCAAATTTATTTAAATTCAGATCGTAAAGTAGTTAGTTGCCGGCTTGATGGATGATTGATTTTTTGCAACATTCAATATTATTCAGTGGAACGTATTGACATTTATCTATAGATAAAATTACAATTTTAATTATGTAATGGCATTTAGCTAGAAACAAATAATAGTATATATTTAATGATGTAGTGACATTTAGCCAATCAAATAAAATTATATAATTTATTATTTAGTTGGGTCGCCAAATATTGTCAAATTTATTTATATTTGGAATCATAAAGTAATTAGTTATTTGCTTGATCAATGATTGATTTTTTGCAATGTGCCAAGTAATAAATGATTTTTGATATTTTTTTATAAGCCTTCAAATACATTTTATTTCATGTCACCTCAATGTTTGCTTCGCATTATTAACCATTAAAAGATTCCAATACCACATGAAAATTATTATTCTATGTAATCTTGATCTTAACTAACGGCCTAAAAAACCTTTAGGGAAGCACATATGGTATATATTTGGTAAGAATAATTTTAATAAATGTCCTTATAGGAAATAAGTAGTTTAGTTGAATGTAGTTACATTTATATATAAGTAAAATTTTAAATTAAATTATGTAGTAATATTTAGATAGAAATAAACAATACTATATATTTAATTTGATATTTAGCCAATCAAATAAAATTATATAATTAATTATTTAGTTGTGTCACCAAATATTGTCAAATTTATTTAAATTTAGAATTGTAAAGTAATTAGTTGTGCTTGATGGATGATTAACTTTTTGCAACATGTCAAGTATTAATTATTTTCCAATCTTCTTTCTAAGCCCAATGGAGTGTATGTCTATTATAATTAATCATTTTACTTAGAATACATATTATGTTATCCCTTTCCTTTATCCTTGAAGGGAAAGTTTGTCCCTTCTTTCTAAGGATCTTCTTGTTGGTGGTCATTAGGCCAAAAGATCAACTTGTTAATGCCCAATACAACCACTAGACTTATAAATCATGAGAGGTAGTTAAGTCATGTTGCAAACCCAAGCACCACACTACACATCACAAGGAGGCCAAGGGTGCACACCTTGCAACAATCACCCCAACATAGGTACGAGGTTTGAACCCATAAGCTAGGCTCGGATACCAATTATTGGTTGTCATTTCATTGAAAGATCAACTTGTTAATGCCTAATACAACCACTAGACTTATAGAACATGGGAGGTGGTTAATCCATGTCGCAAACCCAAGTACCACATTGCACATCATAAAAAGTTAATTTATGTATTGCATGCATTAATATCTTCAATAGTTGAATGGTAACAAAATGGATCCTACACTCTTCACTAGAGAGGTTGTAACATGGATAGTTGGTCGTATTACGATTCTCAACAATAGTGTGGGATTTTTCATCAAGTCTATATACTAACCATTTGGTACACACTTTTATTTCCACATTTAATAGTGATTAGTATCTCCCCAAATGATATAACTAATATCTTTAGCAACTTATGTTAGCCTCGCATCTACTGAATGTGGATTTATTTTGATTATAATAATGATACTATCAATATAATTTCCCAATTCATTTATCCCTCTTATAAATACTATTAGAATTAAAATTGTGTTTAAATTTATAAACCATATTATTATTAATAAGGACATTGATAAATTAATATCAATGGTATACTTAATTATAAGAATATTTATATTAGTATAATATTAATGTGTCTTATAAGGAACCTCTTTTACAAATGATCCTGAAAAAGGATATTTATGTTAATAGTAACATTGGAACCAACAAACTTAAATCAATAATATTATCTAAAACTATCATATCATTACTAAACTCTCAGTCATCCTTATACAATTACTAGTCTACTTGACCCTAGCCAATGCTTTCAATAAAGGAATATGATTCCATATTAAAATAGTAGTTGATTTCCAACCCCACTTAGTCGTAGCATACTTGTACTTATGATATAGTCTAAATACCCAATGTAATGAGAATAACATTATTTATTAGAATTATGCTTCTAACTCTTGTAATTAACATTAATTTCAAATTTTAAATACAAGAATCTGTATCTTGGCTAGTCCTATGACCAACATCCATAATTTCTTTACCTTACATTACTCCTCTTATCTAAGTTGCATTCCGTATTTGATTTATCATAAAAATTAGGAGAGTGTGGTTTTGTGTCTGAGGATGTCGCAACCCTAGAATATTGATTGATGAAGACATCAATGGTAATGTCAGAACATTGCCACTGATTGTCCTACTAGATATTAGTAAGGAAGTTTATTTTGGAGGAAAAAATAATATTTCATAGCTCTCTATTTTACTAAAGCCAGTGAATGCAACCTATACTATGACCACACCAAGCACACAGTAGATTTTTTAATGGTTTATTTTTAAAAAATTTATTTTTAATTATGTAACCTTTAAATGAATTTATTTTCTAGAGTGTAGATTGTGCAAGGCTCCACTGTGGTTACCATATGAGTCCCTTTCTGAATTAGGCATCCAAGATCTAAGTCATAATTATGTACTTATTACTATTTCCTTTCATTATTTATTATCATTTCATAAGTTTTCTATATAGAACAGTGTAACAATAAATTTATTATTTATTATTTTATATCTTAATGATAGATCGCAGAATGTGATCTGAAATGTTGATGAAGAAACTTATCATGATCAAATCAAGAAGCACTATCAATATTAAACTATGTCTTCTCATATTTATACACAACACTATTGCAATAGATATGAGTATGAGTTCCATTTCATCTTATTTTATTCTATTAGAATGACACTACTTCCTTAAGATAATATACATAATGTTTTTAGTTAACAATTCAATTATTTTCTAACATCATGTATTTAGTCTACTAAGCATCTCATTCCTCAGTGACCATGATATCTATACCCTAGTGAACATACCCTTAACTTTGAATGGTTTCTAGGTTTTAGGTGCTAAAATACTTTGCTACACATTTAATGTGTCTTTCTACTTGGTCAAGGGATCACATATTTATTTATTTTTTAAGGCATTGCGACCTATCTGTCAATTAAACAATTACAACAGAAAGAGAATGTCTCTATGCATTCATGTTTGAATCCTTCGTATATTCTGTTAGTAAATTGAGGTATATTTGTTTCTATTATATTCATTGTCATAAAAATCATGCAGTGAGCTTTCATGTATATGTGACGATGGAATATATTGTCCTCCTACTATTAACCTGAGATCATTTCAAAAGAAGAGTACAATTTAAATACTTACTCTTAAGTATTAAATGCAAAATCTTTCATACGCTTTCTCTTATAGAAAATATGCTTGATTTTCTCACATCTGAAAATATGTTCTCTTATATTGCAAAACTATTGTATAATGAAATGAACCTGAGATTACCATTTAAAATAATCAAGTGATCCATGATACAAACTCTCCTTAAAAAAATATTAAATATAAGAACTTTTTCAACAAAATTTATCATTCCAAAACACTATAAGGTATCTCTTAAACTACCATGTCAAAATAAGCATATGCTAATTACTAGATATTTTACAATTGATGGATTTTCTCAATGCTTCCTCTTCTATTACACAACAAAATTTGAATGGGGCATAATGAAACAATTCTTAAACTATTTCCTCATCAATCAAAAGTGTTTGAATATTGAATCCATGGAAATATACATAAATAGGTCTCGCTCTAATATTCACCAGGAAACCCTCAACCCAAAACTTTATAAATAACTCTTAAATTACTATTTTAAAGACATTGTTATGATCCTTCTTGAAAGAATATGCTATAAAAGAAATTCAAACAAACAACTTGCTTTACTATTTACCCAAGAAGAGAAAACATAATATTATTAGAGACTAATATTTAAGCTATAATCATAAATAATCATATGAACTTGTAACAAGAATGTCAATAGGAAGAATACATAAACAAGTCTTGATCTTTTAACAAACAATAACACCTTTTATGAAATACCTTGCAAGTTCCCTCAATTACCAAAATAAACAATCATACAATATAGTGGAAGACTCAAATCAACCTTTCCCTTTTCCTCCCAGCCATATGGCATCATGAGGACTTGTAAACTCTAGCCAAATCCTAAGCAAGAAGACACATTTTCACTATGGAGATCCATGGTGACAACATGCTTGTCTAACACATGAAGCTCATTTTACTATCCTTCTCCCATGCATGCTTTCAAATTAATAACACTTGTAACTTGATACATCTCACAAACATCCTAATCAAAAGGAATGTTAAGAATGTGAAAGAAGAAACTTATCTCTCTATAAGCCCCCATATGTTGCTCGCATTCCTTCTCTCCATATTATCCCTTCTCCTCTCTTTTCTTCACATGTTCTCCAAAAGATAAATGGGTAATGGCCTTATCTTCAACCTTCAAAAGATATATATAATTCTCCACCCTAAAAGATTTCCCCAAGGCCCTATCTTGTCACATTCAGAAAAGTGAGCTTTTGAAGGGTGATATCAAGTACTAAGGGAATGCCACATGTTGTAAAGGTCCCCAACCCAAAGGTATTGACCCAAGGGACCCTTTTTGCACAAGGATCCATGAAATTGACCAAACAACACCATTTAATGAACCATACAAATATCCATGTTCAAGTTTTAACCTAACCTAAGGGTTTCCAAACCTTAACCTCTATATGGCTTAAAAATTATATTCTCTCAACACACATAAATTAGACCCTTAGCATGATAAGTATACTTCTTCATTCTCATCTATAATAAATATATTACTCTTGCAACTTCTTTATAGGTTATTTGATTGGGTATTATTTTATCTCCTTTACTTTATTTGTACACCATCTTTCTTGCATTATAAAACCACAAGTATAATTAGATCATCATAATATGTCATATTAGTTGTTTATCTGATTTCCAATAATCATACTTGTGATTTATTTATTCATCAATTTTACACAATTCCATATTGAAATTATATCAATATTTCATATGTACATATATGATCATTGATTGATATTTGTCAATGAAAGACATGGAAAAATTAGACATTACATCTATCATAATCAAAAAATATGCACATGTAGAAATGCAATACATCCAATGAAATAGTCTCACCATTGTGCATATTACCATTTTACTATGATGTATATTCCACAATTAGGTTGCATTAGTACTTAACGATGTAGGATCTTACATCATCCATCATTCCACCATCTCTCAAGGTGTGTGTCAATGTTGATCTTGCCAACACCTCCATCTAGTCCTACACAAATATCCCAATACCTCAGCCATTATCCAACACCTATCTTTTGTACTACCACCCATCTTATCCAATCCTTTGCATAAATATTTACAACCATCTACCTTATCATTCCATCTCACTTTAACATCACCCTACCAACATCTTTGAGCATACCTTCAAAATATATGGTTTATTGTAGAACATATTTCAAGGGGTACTATCAAAATAGAAAGATGCTTGAGTTCTTTCTCCATCTCCTACCATGTATCCAATATCTTTCAAAAATCCAAAAATCCAAAAAAGAAAAGAAAAAGCCAAAAAAGGAAAAAAAAATGAAAAAGAAAGTTAAAATGAATAATTTGTCATATAGTGAAAACTGTTTCTTATAGTGCCTTGGAAAAGTAACATGATGAAAACCTAGCAAATAGGCATCATTTGTAACCCATCCTCTTGCACTGTACACTTGGGGGACAAGTTTCATCCATGCTATTGCATCCAATATATCTTCTAAAATCTCTTATCCTCCATAATCCCTGATTTGACCTATCTACATCCATATCCCTTGTATACCTTTGATCTTGAAAAGTTTGAGAAGATCCATAAGCACCGTGCATCCTATCCATTTATCCTTATATATACCCTTCAAACAATATTTTTTTATCTTATTTGTTATCTTATCCACTTGTTTCTTCCATCATCCCTTACATGATTTTTCTTATCCTAAACCAATCTTAACATATCCTAAATCAATCCTAAACTATCCTAAATTATCCCAAACTATCCTAAACTAATCCTACTCAATCTTGTACCTCCCACTCTATTGAGGGGTATTTTGACACACTCTTCAACATGTAGTTAGAGCACCAAATCCACCACCTCTCCTAAAATGAAACAAACCCCAAGATATTGATAACCCCAAGGTCCCTTTGTGTCAGGTTATGAGAATGATGGATGACTCAGTGAAGTATGTAGTTGTACCTATATAAAGGGGTCATTGGTAATCAAGTAATAAAATAGTTAAATGCACAAGGAAATTAGAAAATAAGATAACAATGATTGAGAAGGTTGCTCCAATCAATTATTTCCCAAGATTGGACACTCTTAGCACTATATTAAAAATAAAACAACTTGCAAACATGTTCAAAATAAAAACTAATTTATAATGAAAGTTTCTGAAAATCCACTCCTAAACTAATCATATCTTAAAAATAAAAGATCAAGGTGGTTACAAAAGATCTCAAAGAAATGAAATAAAAAACAACACCTAAGGACATCAACCATTCAAATATAGTTTGCATAAATAGTTTTAGATTCAATCACACAACCATGAAATTATAAGCTAAACATCCACAACTTAAAAATCCATAGTGCAATCTTCAAAGGAAAAAAGAACAGAAGATTTCTCAAATTTCATTTAATTGCACAACCATACCATCCATGCACATATGAAAGACAAAATTATCCTCTAAGGCACCAATAGAAGTGATAAATCAAATTATCTACCATTAACAAGAAAGTATTTAACAACGAATACTAATTAAATAAATTGTTGGGTAAATGCTACATGAACATACACGTGGCTTTTGAATTTGAAATTTTAATCAAAACCACAAAGCCTATAGGAACGTACATTGAGAATGCAACACCAATCGTCTATTCAGTTCAAATAAACAAATCCAAACCCTTGTTACATCTAAAATATGGGTTTAAATTAATTTTACATTTTCAATTTTCCGAACATGTAAGTAGGGTTTATGGGCATTAGTTTGGGGTGAAATAAAAAATAAAACAAAAAATTAACTCCATAAAATACTCCTAAACTATTACCTAATTGATTCAAAATGAGTTCCATAAGTTTACAATTTGAAATAGCCTTTATTCATATAAAAATGTGCTTAAAATCATGGAATGAAGCTCTAGTTTGTGTGGTTGGAACTAAACTCGCCTAGATCCACTTGTTTTGCATTTTCTTCGAGCTCTAATTGCAAAAAAAATTGAGCTTTATCATTTGCACAACCATGGAGATGAATGAAGACCAAAAAGCCAACATCTAGAAGAAGATTTCATGGTCGAAAAATTGCCACAAAACTAAAAACGTGGCTACTTTTTAATCTTGTGTTTCTCACTTGCCGGCAAATGCAAAACCATAAAAATGATCCCAAATTTATCTCCATAGTTTCAAAGATATGCTACAAGCTCTAGGTAGGTAGTTCCAAAGGTGTTCATAGTCTCATCGATTTCATTCATGTTTGGGGTCTTCATCTCTCCTTCTGCATAATGTGAAATCATCAATAAACCATTTGAGAGTTTATTGAACTAATTAAGAGATAAACACAAACAAACTAAGAATAAAAGAAAACTATGTAAAAAACACCATCACACTCTAAAAGAGACTTCATATTTTACCTCCCTTAGATCCAAATGAGTGTAGCAACTGTCGACTTTGATTTTTGAAGATCAAGGGTGTGACATCCCCAAAAACCCCTTCGAAGGTGATCCTTGAAAATTTAAAGATTTTGAAGGTTGGGGCCGGTGTTGGCATCCCTAAAAAAAAAATTTGAAGTTAATCCCCAAAAAAATTGAGCTTTTGAAGATCAATGATGTTGGCATCCCTAAAAAAAATTTCCGAAGATGATCCCCAAAAATTTTGAGCTTTCAAAGATCAGGGGTGTTGGCATCCCCCAAAAACATTTCAAAGATGATCCTCGAAAAAATTGAGCTTTTGAAGATCGAGGTTGTTGGCATTCCCAAAGAAATTTTTTGAAGATGATCCCCAAACATTTTGAGCTTTTGAAGATCAAGGGTGTCGGCTGTTAATATGATTTAGAACAACAAAGAGGGGGGGTGAATTAGTTGTTCTCAGGTCCTGATGTATAAAGCAATCTCAAAAACTTATCCTTAAATCAGATCCAAAACCAAAACAAACTTGGTCATCACTGATTCAATAATAGAAACATCTAACAATGCAGTCCACTACCTAGCTGTAACTTAACTTGCAAAACATAGTAATGTTCAGATCTAAACATTTACACAAGTATAAACACCAGGATTTATAGTGGAAACCCAATTTGGGAAAAACCACTTTGTAACATGCTACTATTATTTTCACTCTTCTGAAGTGAGCTCGGTAAAAAGCCAACCCTATCAAAGGTTACAATACACACTGTCAAATGTGACCCGGTTAAAGGATTTCAATCACCTTGTTAAAAGTGAGCCTAGTCATAGGACTTACATACACTCCATTAGAATGCAACCTTGTTCAAAGGATTTAACATATGACTGTTAGGTCAACCTCTGTTAAAAGGATTTTGACTGTTACAATGGTTAGAAAGTAGCAGCAATATTATCTGAAAAATATACAACTCACTTTGCAAATATCAAATCCGATTCCGTACACTAATGTTGGTTTGCTGACTTTGAAACTTTTCCATTTCCATCTTTGATTTGCTCGAAACTTTTCTTCAAGCAATCACCACCATTCTCCTTCAGCCTTTTCTGCTTATTCAGTCAATAAAACTTTCCTCTTCCAGCATTCTCTGTTCACCATGTGCATACATATCAAAATGCTTAGGTTCCCTTATATTTCCCTCAATTAGGTTAACTCATCTTTTGCTGCTCAATCTCCTTCGTAGATCTTAGGGTTAGGTCAGATTCATTGAATCTACCCGCTTCATGTTCTTCGGCTCCTTTTCTAGAATCATCTCAAATCTCTTAAAGATTTATAATAAAATGTTTTACAATGCATTTAATGCTTCCAAACAATCAATAAATAAAGTCAACACATTTTACATAATCCAAGAATTCAACAATGTCGGCTCCAAAATTAAATTCTCTTCAAATATAAAATTGCTGATGCTCGGTCAATATTGTGATTGTTCACTCGATCTTCATGTAGAACGCTCGATCGTTACTAAAAATGTTTCCTCGGCTTACACTGTCTTCCTCAGCAATTTACCGATGTTCGGTCGACACTATAATTTTGCTTGGCATATACTAACTCGATTGACACTAACATCACTCGGCTTAAACATTATTTTTCCATTCTTTTCTTGGTTAAGCCTACCAGTTTAGTCTTCAGTCTTACTAAGATAAACAATACATTATCTCATCATAGTGCAACATAGTTAAGTACACTTTGTAGTATCAAGATAACTCAACCTTTCTCTAGGTGTTATAGTTACCAACCTTGCTTAGCCCTTTAGCAACACTCAAAAAGATATAGTACTTTCCTAAGTAGCAACAGTCTTACCAATTAAGGTTTGGCATCAATGACAATACAACAATTGTTTCAATTCAGTTTCCAACAATCTCCCTCTTTGGCATTGATGGAAACACCATATGATATCACCTGAATAACACATGGATTACCAACCGATCCAAAATCTTATCTGTCCATCAAAAAAATATTTATAATATCCTTAGCTTCATTCTGATTCAGAATCTTGTAAGCCTCACTTCTGTGACCGTCAGAAGTATTCAGATCTCCCTCTATCCTGATTCTTCATTTCAGTTCATCATCCTTATCTTCAATTCCATCAGTTCTTCTCCCATTAGTTCATTAGTTCATTTCCCTCTTTACTTTTCAGCATCATGTGTTATCATATCAGTTTCCTCTCCCTCTTTGACAAAAATGTGAAAGCAGCAACTAAAACATACACCATCAGATGTAAATAATATATGTACAGCTCAGTGTTTCTCCCTCTGTCATCTTGCTTATGACGGATTCCTTGTCGTTGCTTCTCTTCACAGCTCTAGGCCAACCCTAAAGTGTGACAATCTTCTGCACCAATTTGTCAAATGTTTTGTTGTAGCACATTTGATGCAGTGCTCCTAGCTTGTCTAGGCAGCCTCAGTTAGGGAAGAACTCCTAATTGACTTCTCAAATACTCATGAGCTTCTCTGGGTAAAGATTTAGTGAATATGTCTGCTAATTGTTCTTTTGTATTCACATATTCCATTCAGACTTCTTTGTCTTGTACTAATTCTCTCAAGTAGTGATACTTGATTGCAATGTGTTTGGTCTTTGTGTGCATCACTGGATTCTTAGAAATATTGATAGCACTTGTGTTGTCACAGAAAATAACAACAGGTTCAGTGATTTCTTCTTTCATGCCTATCAACAATTGTTTTATCCATACCAAGTTTGAATAGTTTACTGCAGCAGCAACATACTCGGCCTCGGCAGTAGATTGGGAAATGCAATTTTGTTTCTTGCTTGTCCAAGAGACTAATCTTTGTCCAAGAAAGAAAGCTCCACCACTTGTACTCTTTCTGTCATCTACATTTCCTACCCAATCAGCATCTGTATAAACTCAAAGTTCAAATTTGTCATCCTTCTTATAATATAGACTGTAGTCAACAGTTCCTTTCAAGTATCTCATAATTCTTTTCACGGCCATCATATGTGTTTCCTTAGGATTGGCAGAGAATCTTGCCACAATCCCAATAGCTAATGCAATATCTGGTCTGTTATGTATAGCATACTGCAATTTTCCAATCATGGATCTGTACAGAGTCTGATTTACTTCTGCAGCATCATCATTCTTAGATAACTTTTGTCTAGTAACCATGGGAGTTCCCACTGGTTTAGCATCTTCCATCCCAAAAGTTTTCATTATTTCATTAACATACTTAGACTGTGTAATGAAAATTCCATTCTTCCTCTGATATACTTGTAAACCAACAAAGAATTTGATCTCACCAAACATACTCATTTCAAATTTAGTTTGCATTTCATTTGAGAAACTTTTACATAATGCATCTTGTCCACCAAAAATAATGTCATCAACAAAAAATTTTGCCAACAAAATACCTTTACCTTCTTCATCCTTCATGTACAGATTGCTTGTGTCATTTGTTCTTGAAAATCCAATCTGTATCAAGTAGTTGTGCAACCTCTCATACCATGCTCTGGGAGCTTGCTTCAATCCATATAATGCTTTGTTCAGTTTGCACACCATGTGTCTTCTGTTTGGATTAATAAAACCTTCTAGTTGTTCTATGTAAACTTCTTCTTCTAGTATACCATTCAGAAATGCAGACTTGACATCCATTTGATATACCTTGAAATCTTTATAAGCAGCATATGCAAGCAGAGTTCTTACTCCTTCCAATCTAGCTACAGGGGCAAATGTCTCCCCATAATCTATTCCTTCTTGTGCGTAGCCTTTGCATACCAGCCTAGCTTTATTCCTAATGATTTCACCATTTTCATTCATCTTATTTTGAAACACCCATTTTGTTCCTATAACATTTTTGTTTTCAGGTCTTGGCACCAGAGTCCAAGTATCATTCTTCTCAATCTGGGCAATTTCTTCATTCATTGCTTGTATCCAGTCTTCATTCTCCAATGCTTGTCTAGTTGTCTTTGGTTCAAATTCACATAGTAGACATGTTGGATCCTTAGTCTTACTTCTGGTCTGGATTCCAGTATCTTTGGCTCCAATTATCTGTTCAGGCTTATGATGTCTTCTTACATATTTTGCCAAAATAGGTTCATCTGTTCTCTCCCTTATTTCATCATGTTCCTCAACAAGATTTACATATTCAACTTCAAAATGCTCGGCAACCTCTTCCTGATACTCAACAGCATTTTCTTGTAGCTCGGCATGTTCTTGTTCTCTCTCGACACTATTTTCCTGACGCTCGGCAGCTTCTGTCTGTCGCTCAACATTGCTTACCCGAGACTTGGCATCAGGTGAAAGTCTATTACTTGCCTCTTCTTCTTCTTCAATGTACACAAAAGATCTATAATCTTCTAGTTCTCTTTTACTATCAGCTTCATTTCTTTCTGCATACTCATCAATTTTGACATTCACACATTCCACAATTTTGTTAGTGTTAGAGTTCAAACACTTATAAGCTTTACTTTTTGTGGAGTACCCTAGGAATATGTCGTCATCACTCTTAGCATCAAACTTTCCATTCCTAGTGTCTTTTAATAAATAGCACTTATTTCCAAAGATTCTAAGGTATTTAACACTCGGTGCATGTCCATGCCATAATTCATAAGGTGTCAAATTTGTACCTTTCTTGATTTGTACCCGGTTAAGAGTGTAGACAGCAGTGCTTATAGCTTCTTTCCAATATTTTTGTGCCACATTCTTTTCAATCATCAATGTCCTTGCACAATCCAAGATAGATCTGTTTCTCCTTTTTGCTATACCATTCTGTGGAGGTGTTCTAGGTGCAGACATCTGTCTTTTAATTTTTCTATCATTGCAAAATAGATTAAATTCATTTGATGTAAATTCTCCACCTCAGTCGGATCTAAGACATTTCAGGTTCCTACCTGTCTCCTTTTCAACCTTAGCCAAATACCACTTAAAATATTGAAAAGCTTCATATTTTTCTTTTAGAAACATCACATGCATCATCCTAGTATGATCATCAACAAATAAGATAAAGTATCTAGCACCACAGTAACTTTGTACACCCATTGGTCCCCAAAGGTCAATATGAACCAAATCTAAAATGTTTTCAGAAGTAAAGGATTTGCTCTTGAAACTTGACTTTGTCATTTTCCCTAACTGGCATTCCTTGCACATCACATTCTCAAGTTTCTTCAATCTAGGTAGACCTCTTACCTTTTTATTCTTACTTATCTCTACCAGATTGTCAAAGTTAACATGACACAGCCTTTTATGCCATAACCAAATATCATCAAGTTGTGCAATTAAACATGTTTCTTCAGATAGGTCAAGATAGAACAAATTACCTCTAGTCTGATCTCCACTTCCAATCAATTCTCCAGTAGCATTAAATATTTTAGCTTGCTTGTGATGAAATTCCACTCGGTAATCAGTTTTGTTAAGTTGAGCAACACTTAACAAATTGTAATTAAGACCTTCAACCCAATATGCATTTTCACAAGATATCTTATCAGTCAGTTTAATCAAACCTTTTCCTCTAACAGGACATGGTGCACCATTACCAAATTTTACACTTTTACCTCTGTAATGATGTAAGGTCTCAAACTTATTTTTGTCACCAGTCATGTGATGTGAACAGCCACTATCAATAATCCATTTATCATTCTTGTTCACATAGGATATCAATGCAGTTTTCTCATCCTCATCAGATTCATCTTTCATTGCCACATAAACTACCTAAATTTCAAAATCATCACTATCAATGTCAGTCTCTTTTTCAGCAATGTAACAAGATTTCTTACCTTTTCCCTTGTAGTCTTTGTTCCATCGATAGCTTCTGTCATCTTTTCTGTCTTTGTGTTTTCTTTTCCTTTCATCATCTTTATCCTGCCTGTCAAGACATCTAACAGCTATATGACCAACTTTATTACATGCAAAACATATAATAGGGAGTTTACCTTTATACTTTCCTTTTCCCCTTCTCAGTCTTCTAGCCATAAGAGCTTCTAGATCTTCTAGGTCTTCATCAGAAGTGTCACTTTCACTTTCACTGATGCATCTTTCTTTTTCTTTCTTTGGCTTATTTAGAACTAGCTATGACTTAAAAGCAGATTCAACATTTCCAATGCTTCCAATAGTGAAATTATCATAGTTAGAGAGTTCAAAAGCAGTCAGCTTACCAACCAAACTTTCCAAAGTAAGCACATTACCAGAGTTGCATCTAGATTCTTGAATAGCTGAGATCTTAATAGCATATATAGGACGCAGGGTTCTTAGTACTTTCCCAATTATGGTTTCATCATCAATAGCCCCATTTTCTCCTCTAATAGCATTCACAACTTCTTTTATTCTACCACAATATTGTGCAATGTTTTCACCTTCTTGCATTCTCATTTCATCAAACTTACCTCTAAGACTCTCAGCCTTTTCTTTCAGCACATTCAAGTCACCACCATAGATCCTTGCAAGAGTGTCCCACATATCCTTTGCAGTTGTGCAGTCCTTAATGTCCTCAAATTCTAGATAGCTTAGGGCAGATGCAATTTCCAGCATTGCCTGATTATGTTCTTACTTAGCTCTCATTTCTTTGGCAGTCAAAGGTGCGACAGGTGAGACATAACTGTTTTCAATGTAGTACTTTGCAGAGTCACCAATACCGGCCAGATGCAACTTCATCAAGCTTTACCATGCAGGGAAGTTTTCCTTGTTCAACTTCGGTACCTCCTTCTTATACATCCTGATCATTTGCTTCAAGCCCCTTTAAACTTGATTTCTGTCAACACTAATAATAAGCAACTTAGCTCTGATACCAATTTTTAATATGATTTAGAACAACAAAGAGGGGGAGTGAATCAATTGTTCTCAGGTCCTAATGTATAAAGCAATCTCAAAAACTTATCCTTAAATTAGATCCAAAACCAAAACAAACTCAGTCATCACTGATTCAATAATAGAAACATCTAACAATGTAGTCCACTACCTAGCTGTAACTTAACTTGCAAAACATAGTAATGTTCAGATCTAAACATTCACACAAGTATAAACACTAGGATTTATAGTGGAAACCCAATCTAGGAAAAACCACTTTGTAACATGCTACTATTATTTTCACTCTTCTGAAGTGAGCTCCGTAAAAAGCCAACCCTGTCAAAGGTTACAATACACACTATCAAATGTGACCCGGTTAAAGGATTTCAATCACCCTGTTAAAAGTGAGCCTAGTCATAGGACTTACATACACTCCATTAGAATGCAACCTTGTTCAAAGGATTTAACATATGACTGTTAGGTCAACCTCTGTTAAAAGGATTTTGACTGTTACAATGGTTAGAAAGTAGCAGCAATATTATCTAAAAAATATACAACTCACTTTGCAAATATCAAATCCGATTCCGTACACTAATGCTGGTTTACTGACTTTGAAACTTTTCCATTTCCATCTCTGATCTGCTCGAAACTTTTCTTCAAGCAATCACCACCATTCTCCTTCAGCCTTTTCTGCTTATTTAGTCAATAAAACTTTCCTCTTCCAGCATTCTCTGCTCACCATGTGCATACATATCAAAATGCTTAGGTTCCCTTATATTTTCCTCAATTAGGTTAACTCATCTTTTGCCGCTCAATCTCCTTCATAGATCTTAGGGTTAGGTCAGATTCATTGAATCTACCCGCTTCATGTTCTTTGGCTCCTTTTCTAGAATCATCTCAAATCTCTTAAAGATTTATAATAAAATGTTTTACAATGCATTTAATGCTTCCAAACAATCAATAAATAAAGTCAACACATTTTACATAATCCAAGAATTCAACAATGTCGGCTCCAAAATTAAATTCTCTTCAAATATAAAATTGCTGATGCTCGGTCAATATTGTGATTGTTCACTCGATCTTCATGTAGAACGCTCGATCGTTACTAAAAATGTTTCCTCGGCTTACACTGTCTTCCTCAGCAATTTACCGATGTTCGGTCGACACTATAATTTTGCTTGGCATATACTAACTCGATTGACACTAACATCACTCGGCTTAAACATTATTTTTCCATTCTTTTCTTGGTTAAGCCTACCAGTTTAGTCTTCAGTCTTACTAAGATCAAGGGTGTCGGCTGTTAATATGATTTAGAACAACAAAGAGGGGGGGTGAATTAGTTGTTCTCAGGTCCTGATGTATAAAGCAATCTCAAAAACTTATCCTTAAATCAGATCCAAAACCAAAACAAACTTGGTCATCACTGATTCAATAATAGAAACATCTAACAATGCAGTCCACTACCTAGCTGTAACTTAACTTGCAAAACATAGTAATGTTCAGATCTAAACATTTACACAAGTATAAACACCAGGATTTATAGTGGAAACCCAATTTGGGAAAAACCACTTTGTAACATGCTACTATTATTTTCACTCTTCTGAAGTGAGCTCGGTAAAAAGCCAACCCTATCAAAGGTTACAATACACACTGTCAAATGTGACCCGGTTAAAGGATTTCAATCACCTTGTTAAAAGTGAGCCTAGTCATAGGACTTACATACACTCCATTAGAATGCAACCTTGTTCAAAGGATTTAACATATGACTGTTAGGTCAACCTCTGTTAAAAGGATTTTGACTGTTACAATGGTTAGAAAGTAGCAGCAATATTATCTGAAAAATATACAACTCACTTTGCAAATATCAAATCCGATTCCGTACACTAATGTTGGTTTGCTGACTTTGAAACTTTTCCATTTCCATCTTTGATTTGCTCGAAACTTTTCTTCAAGCAATCACCACCATTCTCCTTCAGCCTTTTCTGCTTATTCAGTCAATAAAACTTTCCTCTTCCAGCATTCTCTGTTCACCATGTGCATACATATCAAAATGCTTAGGTTCCCTTATATTTCCCTCAATTAGGTTAACTCATCTTTTGCTGCTCAATCTCCTTCGTAGATCTTAGGGTTAGGTCAGATTCATTGAATCTACCCGCTTCATGTTCTTCGGCTCCTTTTCTAGAATCATCTCAAATCTCTTAAAGATTTATAATAAAATGTTTTACAATGCATTTAATGCTTCCAAACAATCAATAAATAAAGTCAACACATTTTACATAATCCAAGAATTCAACAATGTCGGCTCCAAAATTAAATTCTCTTCAAATATAAAATTGCTGATGCTCGGTCAATATTGTGATTGTTCACTCGATCTTCATGTAGAACGCTCGATCGTTACTAAAAATGTTTCCTCGGCTTACACTGTCTTCCTCAGCAATTTACCGATGTTCGGTCGACACTATAATTTTGCTTGGCATATACTAACTCGATTGACACTAACATCACTCGGCTTAAACATTATTTTTCCATTCTTTTCTTGGTTAAGCCTACCAGTTTAGTCTTCAGTCTTACTAAGATAAACAATACATTATCTCATCATAGTGCAACATAGTTAAGTACACTTTGTAGTATCAAGATAACTCAACCTTTCTCTAGGTGTTATAGTTACCAACCTTGCTTAGCCCTTTAGCAACACTCAAAAAGATATAGTACTTTCCTAAGTAGCAACAGTCTTACCAATTAAGGTTTGGCATCAATGACAATACAACAATTGTTTCAATTCAGTTTCCAACAATCTCCCTCTTTGGCATTGATGGAAACACCATATGATATCACCTGAATAACACATGGATTACCAACCGATCCAAAATCTTATCTGTCCATCAAAAAAATATTTATAATATCCTTAGCTTCATTCTGATTCAGAATCTTGTAAGCCTCACTTCTGTGACCGTCAGAAGTATTCAGATCTCCCTCTATCCTGATTCTTCATTTCAGTTCATCATCCTTATCTTCAATTCCATCAGTTCTTCTCCCATTAGTTCATTAGTTCATTTCCCTCTTTACTTTTCAGCATCATGTGTTATCATATCAGTTTCCTCTCCCTCTTTGACAAAAATGTGAAAGCAGCAACTAAAACATACACCATCAGATGTAAATAATATATGTACAGCTCAGTGTTTCTCCCTCTGTCATCTTGCTTATGACGGATTCCTTGTCGTTGCTTCTCTTCACAGCTCTAGGCCAACCCTAAAGTGTGACAATCTTCTGCACCAATTTGTCAAATGTTTTGTTGTAGCACATTTGATGCAGTGCTCCTAGCTTGTCTAGGCAGCCTCAGTTAGGGAAGAACTCCTAATTGACTTCTCAAATACTCATGAGCTTCTCTGGGTAAAGATTTAGTGAATATGTCTGCTAATTGTTCTTTTGTATTCACATATTCCATTCAGACTTCTTTGTCTTGTACTAATTCTCTCAAGTAGTGATACTTGATTGCAATGTGTTTGGTCTTTGTGTGCATCACTGGATTCTTAGAAATATTGATAGCACTTGTGTTGTCACAGAAAATAACAACAGGTTCAGTGATTTCTTCTTTCATGCCTATCAACAATTGTTTTATCCATACCAAGTTTGAATAGTTTACTGCAGCAGCAACATACTCGGCCTCGGCAGTAGATTGGGAAATGCAATTTTGTTTCTTGCTTGTCCAAGAGACTAATCTTTGTCCAAGAAAGAAAGCTCCACCACTTGTACTCTTTCTGTCATCTACATTTCCTACCCAATCAGCATCTGTATAAACTCAAAGTTCAAATTTGTCATCCTTCTTATAATATAGACTGTAGTCAACAGTTCCTTTCAAGTATCTCATAATTCTTTTCACGGCCATCATATGTGTTTCCTTAGGATTGGCAGAGAATCTTGCCACAATCCCAATAGCTAATGCAATATCTGGTCTGTTATGTATAGCATACTGCAATTTTCCAATCATGGATCTGTACAGAGTCTGATTTACTTCTGCAGCATCATCATTCTTAGATAACTTTTGTCTAGTAACCATGGGAGTTCCCACTGGTTTAGCATCTTCCATCCCAAAAGTTTTCATTATTTCATTAACATACTTAGACTGTGTAATGAAAATTCCATTCTTCCTCTGATATACTTGTAAACCAACAAAGAATTTGATCTCACCAAACATACTCATTTCAAATTTAGTTTGCATTTCATTTGAGAAACTTTTACATAATGCATCTTGTCCACCAAAAATAATGTCATCAACAAAAAATTTTGCCAACAAAATACCTTTACCTTCTTCATCCTTCATGTACAGATTGCTTGTGTCATTTGTTCTTGAAAATCCAATCTGTATCAAGTAGTTGTGCAACCTCTCATACCATGCTCTGGGAGCTTGCTTCAATCCATATAATGCTTTGTTCAGTTTGCACACCATGTGTCTTCTGTTTGGATTAATAAAACCTTCTAGTTGTTCTATGTAAACTTCTTCTTCTAGTATACCATTCAGAAATGCAGACTTGACATCCATTTGATATACCTTGAAATCTTTATAAGCAGCATATGCAAGCAGAGTTCTTACTCCTTCCAATCTAGCTACAGGGGCAAATGTCTCCCCATAATCTATTCCTTCTTGTGCGTAGCCTTTGCATACCAGCCTAGCTTTATTCCTAATGATTTCACCATTTTCATTCATCTTATTTTGAAACACCCATTTTGTTCCTATAACATTTTTGTTTTCAGGTCTTGGCACCAGAGTCCAAGTATCATTCTTCTCAATCTGGGCAATTTCTTCATTCATTGCTTGTATCCAGTCTTCATTCTCCAATGCTTGTCTAGTTGTCTTTGGTTCAAATTCACATAGTAGACATGTTGGATCCTTAGTCTTACTTCTGGTCTGGATTCCAGTATCTTTGGCTCCAATTATCTGTTCAGGCTTATGATGTCTTCTTACATATTTTGCCAAAATAGGTTCATCTGTTCTCTCCCTTATTTCATCATGTTCCTCAACAAGATTTACATATTCAACTTCAAAATGCTCGGCAACCTCTTCCTGATACTCAACAGCATTTTCTTGTAGCTCGGCATGTTCTTGTTCTCTCTCGACACTATTTTCCTGACGCTCGGCAGCTTCTGTCTGTCGCTCAACATTGCTTACCCGAGACTTGGCATCAGGTGAAAGTCTATTACTTGCCTCTTCTTCTTCTTCAATGTACACAAAAGATCTATAATCTTCTAGTTCTCTTTTACTATCAGCTTCATTTCTTTCTGCATACTCATCAATTTTGACATTCACACATTCCACAATTTTGTTAGTGTTAGAGTTCAAACACTTATAAGCTTTACTTTTTGTGGAGTACCCTAGGAATATGTCGTCATCACTCTTAGCATCAAACTTTCCATTCCTAGTGTCTTTTAATAAATAGCACTTATTTCCAAAGATTCTAAGGTATTTAACACTCGGTGCATGTCCATGCCATAATTCATAAGGTGTCAAATTTGTACCTTTCTTGATTTGTACCCGGTTAAGAGTGTAGACAGCAGTGCTTATAGCTTCTTTCCAATATTTTTGTGCCACATTCTTTTCAATCATCAATGTCCTTGCACAATCCAAGATAGATCTGTTTCTCCTTTTTGCTATACCATTCTGTGGAGGTGTTCTAGGTGCAGACATCTGTCTTTTAATTTTTCTATCATTGCAAAATAGATTAAATTCATTTGATGTAAATTCTCCACCTCAGTCGGATCTAAGACATTTCAGGTTCCTACCTGTCTCCTTTTCAACCTTAGCCAAATACCACTTAAAATATTGAAAAGCTTCATATTTTTCTTTTAGAAACATCACATGCATCATCCTAGTATGATCATCAACAAATAAGATAAAGTATCTAGCACCACAGTAACTTTGTACACCCATTGGTCCCCAAAGGTCAATATGAACCAAATCTAAAATGTTTTCAGAAGTAAAGGATTTGCTCTTGAAACTTGACTTTGTCATTTTCCCTAACTGGCATTCCTTGCACATCACATTCTCAAGTTTCTTCAATCTAGGTAGACCTCTTACCTTTTTATTCTTACTTATCTCTACCAGATTGTCAAAGTTAACATGACACAGCCTTTTATGCCATAACCAAATATCATCAAGTTGTGCAATTAAACATGTTTCTTCAGATAGGTCAAGATAGAACAAATTACCTCTAGTCTGATCTCCACTTCCAATCAATTCTCCAGTAGCATTAAATATTTTAGCTTGCTTGTGATGAAATTCCACTCGGTAATCAGTTTTGTTAAGTTGAGCAACACTTAACAAATTGTAATTAAGACCTTCAACCCAATATGCATTTTCACAAGATATCTTATCAGTCAGTTTAATCAAACCTTTTCCTCTAACAGGACATGGTGCACCATTACCAAATTTTACACTTTTACCTCTGTAATGATGTAAGGTCTCAAACTTATTTTTGTCACCAGTCATGTGATGTGAACAGCCACTATCAATAATCCATTTATCATTCTTGTTCACATAGGATATCAATGCAGTTTTCTCATCCTCATCAGATTCATCTTTCATTGCCACATAAACTACCTAAATTTCAAAATCATCACTATCAATGTCAGTCTCTTTTTCAGCAATGTAACAAGATTTCTTACCTTTTCCCTTGTAGTCTTTGTTCCATCGATAGCTTCTGTCATCTTTTCTGTCTTTGTGTTTTCTTTTCCTTTCATCATCTTTATCCTGCCTGTCAAGACATCTAACAGCTATATGACCAACTTTATTACATGCAAAACATATAATAGGGAGTTTACCTTTATACTTTCCTTTTCCCCTTCTCAGTCTTCTAGCCATAAGAGCTTCTAGATCTTCTAGGTCTTCATCAGAAGTGTCACTTTCACTTTCACTGATGCATCTTTCTTTTTCTTTCTTTGGCTTATTTAGAACTAGCTATGACTTAAAAGCAGATTCAACATTTCCAATGCTTCCAATAGTGAAATTATCATAGTTAGAGAGTTCAAAAGCAGTCAGCTTACCAACCAAACTTTCCAAAGTAAGCACATTACCAGAGTTGCATCTAGATTCTTGAATAGCTGAGATCTTAATAGCATATATAGGACGCAGGGTTCTTAGTACTTTCCCAATTATGGTTTCATCATCAATAGCCCCATTTTCTCCTCTAATAGCATTCACAACTTCTTTTATTCTACCACAATATTGTGCAATGTTTTCACCTTCTTGCATTCTCATTTCATCAAACTTACCTCTAAGACTCTCAGCCTTTTCTTTCAGCACATTCAAGTCACCACCATAGATCCTTGCAAGAGTGTCCCACATATCCTTTGCAGTTGTGCAGTCCTTAATGTCCTCAAATTCTAGATAGCTTAGGGCAGATGCAATTTCCAGCATTGCCTGATTATGTTCTTACTTAGCTCTCATTTCTTTGGCAGTCAAAGGTGCGACAGGTGAGACATAACTGTTTTCAATGTAGTACTTTGCAGAGTCACCAATACCGGCCAGATGCAACTTCATCAAGCTTTACCATGCAGGGAAGTTTTCCTTGTTCAACTTCGGTACCTCCTTCTTATACATCCTGATCATTTGCTTCAAGCCCCTTTAAACTTGATTTCTGTCAACACTAATAATAAGCAACTTAGCTCTGATACCAATTTTTAATATGATTTAGAACAACAAAGAGGGGGAGTGAATCAATTGTTCTCAGGTCCTAATGTATAAAGCAATCTCAAAAACTTATCCTTAAATTAGATCCAAAACCAAAACAAACTCAGTCATCACTGATTCAATAATAGAAACATCTAACAATGTAGTCCACTACCTAGCTGTAACTTAACTTGCAAAACATAGTAATGTTCAGATCTAAACATTCACACAAGTATAAACACTAGGATTTATAGTGGAAACCCAATCTAGGAAAAACCACTTTGTAACATGCTACTATTATTTTCACTCTTCTGAAGTGAGCTCCGTAAAAAGCCAACCCTGTCAAAGGTTACAATACACACTATCAAATGTGACCCGGTTAAAGGATTTCAATCACCCTGTTAAAAGTGAGCCTAGTCATAGGACTTACATACACTCCATTAGAATGCAACCTTGTTCAAAGGATTTAACATATGACTGTTAGGTCAACCTCTGTTAAAAGGATTTTGACTGTTACAATGGTTAGAAAGTAGCAGCAATATTATCTAAAAAATATACAACTCACTTTGCAAATATCAAATCCGATTCCGTACACTAATGCTGGTTTACTGACTTTGAAACTTTTCCATTTCCATCTCTGATCTGCTCGAAACTTTTCTTCAAGCAATCACCACCATTCTCCTTCAGCCTTTTCTGCTTATTTAGTCAATAAAACTTTCCTCTTCCAGCATTCTCTGCTCACCATGTGCATACATATCAAAATGCTTAGGTTCCCTTATATTTTCCTCAATTAGGTTAACTCATCTTTTGCCGCTCAATCTCCTTCATAGATCTTAGGGTTAGGTCAGATTCATTGAATCTACCCGCTTCATGTTCTTTGGCTCCTTTTCTAGAATCATCTCAAATCTCTTAAAGATTTACAATAAAACATTTTACAATGCATTTAATGCTTCCAAACAATCAATAAATAAAGTCAACACATTTTACATAATCCAAGAATTCAACAATGTCGGCTCCAAAATTAAATTCTCTTCAAATATAAAATTGAGAATGCTCGGTCAATACTTTGATTGTTCACTCGGTCTTCATGTAGAACGCTTGGTCGTTACTAAAAATGTTTCCTCGGCTTACACTGTCTTCCTCGGCAATTTACTGATGCTCGGTCGACACTATAATTTTGCTCGGCATATACTAACTCGGTCGACACTAACATCACTCGGCTTAAACATGATTTTTCCATTCTTTGCTTGGTTAAGCCTACCAGTTTAGTCTTCAGTCTTACTAAGATAAACAATACATTATCTCATCATAGTGCAACATAGTCAAGTACACTTTGTAGTATCAAGATAACTCAACCTTTCCCTAGGTGCTATTGTTACCAACCTTGCTTAGCCCCTTAGCAACACTCAAAAAGATATAGTACTTTCCTAAGTAGCAACAGTCTTACCAATTAAGGTTTGACATCAATGACAATACAACAATTGTTTCAATTCAGTTTCCAATAGTTACCATCCCCAAAAAAAAATTCAAAGATGATCCTTGAAAATTGATGGCACAAGCAATAATTTGCTTCAACATAATTGTAGCTTCAACCAACTTTTTACCATGCAATTAGAAATTGTAGAACATTGGCTTCAAATGAAGTCCATGGAATTAGGAGAAATGCACTAGAATAATTGCATCTTATCCAGAATTATTCCACTAGCTTTTCCTTTCTTTCATTTTTATTCTAGCTTGTGTCATTCATTCTTGCATAAGATTATCTAATAAATACTAACTTCCCTTGATATTTTTATTCCTTTGTTTAATCCACCTTGTCGAATAAACATAATCATTATGTTTTTTATTTTGAGTGCTTCCAAATGATTCCTTTATTCCTTTGAAGCCCTGCATTTAATACATTCTATTTATTGTAAAAGAATGGGCAAGTACAACATAAAATTTCCAAAAAAAATCATACCAAATAGCTTATTTTCTTATGGATTTTTCTAAAGAGCAATGGATTTTTATTATAAACTTTCACACAATAAATGGAAAGCTCCTGAGGGTGCTATTTTGGGTTTTTCTGGATCACAGCCTCCTTCCGCAAATGGCCCAGATGCCTCTTCTGCTAATGCTATCCCCAGTCTGACTACTACTGCTAAAGACTGTTTTGTGGAGGGTTCTTATGCTAATGTTGCTTCTAAAGCTTTGCATGCGACTGGGGGCTCTGCTCGCGGTGTGCCTTCTTCTATTCCGATTTCTAGTTGTGGATCTCTTTCTGTTAAACTCTTTGTTGCTGTTGAAGGGGAGTTGGAAAGTTGCTCTAAGACCCTTACGCATCAAGCTCTGATTTATCACTTTTGACGGTCCTGGCCGAGTCTGCCTCAACTTCATGATTGGGTTTCCCGAAAATGGGAACCAATAATCTCAAATAATGTTCACATTTTTCCCTTAGCTAAAGGATTCTTTGTAGCTAAACTTGATAGATTTAAGGATAGAACTAAGATTTTGTGTGAAAACTTCTTCAGTTGGGAGGAGGATAAATTTTTGCTGATGGTAAAATCCTGGCATCTGAATTTCAATCCCTCCACTGAAGTTTTCAACAATATGCCAATTTGTGTTAGGCTTCCCAATTTCCCTCTCCATCTATGGCAAGGTTTTGTCCTGGAGTAGGTGTGGGAGGCTTTGGAGGAGTTTCTGCTTATTGATCATGACTCTTCTAATATGGACCATTCCACCTTTGCCCGCATTCTGGTAGACATTGATCTATTGCAAGGTCTTCCAACTGAAATTAAAATTGAATCATCTAAAGGTTATTAGATGCAACAACTGGATTATGAGGGTATCCCCTTTAGGTGCAAAAAATATTTTGAAACGGGTCATCATGCTTCCCATTGCAGTTCTAATTTTAAAAGGAAGAAAGTTTCTCATACTTGGTGGAAGGATGCTTCCATCAAACATTATACAGTCTTGAAAAGTTCTCAGAGTTTGAAGGAATTTGTTCCTGTCTCGGGCTGTCAGAAGCCTATTATTGAAGAAAATGGCTTGAATCTTGCTCTGTCTCTTGTCAATCCTACTGGGATCGATGTTGATGTTGTCTCTAATCTCCCTACTGAGTAGGGACCCTCTATTCCTTTGCTAGCGGATTCTAGGATCTCTACTGACAGGTCTGTGGTTGTTGTTCCTGTCAACCCTGTTGGTGTGTTGATTGCTGAGGGTTTTGGTGTTCATGTCTCTCTTGCTAGGATTAATTCTAGCCTTGTTTCGGAACTGATGTTGGGTGTTGGTTATGTCTTGAATTCGTTGTGCTGGCAGGATGAGGCTGCAAGAGTCGAAGATGGTTGGATCACTGTTAAAGGGAAACATTTTAAAAAATCTTCCTCTTCTTTTGACATGACCCTTCGTTCCCATATAAAGGGGAATAATGAATAGCTTTGTTTCTTTTTTCATTGGACTGTTGTTTCTAATGATCCTTTATTTATAGTGTTCTAGGTTCGTTGTTTGAGGCTTTTGTTTTGGCTGGTCTGATTCATTTTGGGAGCTTTTAATGTTCTATCTTAAGGTTTTACTTGTTAAAGGGTTTCGGGCCCCTTCAAAACCTGTTGTTAAATTTAATCAAAAAAAAATATTTTTCTTTAAGTGATTGAATTCATCAACTACCGAGTGAGTTAGTTTAGAACACAACGGGATTAGAACTGAGAATGAATGTGTGTGAATGACACTTGATGGAAGGTTATGTTAAGATGTGAATAGTTAAAGTCACAGACAGATCAAAACTGTGAAAGAATAATTTTCAATTACACATGATGGATTTTTCTTAATTATTATGTGTACAATTTACTTATTATGCTATGGACTGAATTTGTCAATAAAGAGAGTTTTCCAATAGACAGATTTGGCTCAAGCTGAAAATTACCTATGTTAAAAAAAAATCTTTTCTAGAGAGGTGTATTGATTCACTTTTTCCTTTTTTTTATGGACAATTGTTTATTGGTATAACACACTCCACATGGTATACTTACAAAATCGAGAGAAATTTATTTGATGTTAAGTTACTTGCACAACCACTTTTTTAGTATTGCAATTCAAATTTTGTCCTTCATTCATTTCAACCAATTTTTTGTTGCTTACCAATTACACCTTTTTTGCTTCTAGAGGTTCACAACTCCATGATTGAGAAGAGGAAACATGAATATTTATAGTTACAACAACAGTTTTTAAATTTGTTCCAATGCATTTCAATGCTATGCTTTTCTACAAAGACCTACACAAAAGTACAATATGACAATATTGAAACTTTATTTCATCCAGAGTGAATGTTGCTATGTACAAGACTTCTATCTAAAATGACACTTGTTTTTAGAATGTCACTTCAATAATTTTTAGAATGACACTTAAATACACTTTTAATATGTAAACCTTCAATTATACTTTCATATCAAAGACCTATCGGCTTATCCCTTGCACCTTCTTTTGGTGCAAGTGCTAGTAATTATATATGATAAAATCACAAGTAATGTCAATATGACAAGGAAAGTTAACTGGACACATCACCAAATACTAATTTAACTAGGATCTTCAACAATGACAAAGCAGTCTGTATTCTTTTTGACGATTGTTGTACACGAACTTGTAATCGGTAGTAAGTATTGCGGAGAGGATCTTCACTTAGATACCATTTATGTTTTATAGGACTAAAAGATGTGAACATGAGCATGCCAGACAATTGTGTGCTTTGTCCAGACTTGCAGGAAATTTAGTATGCTTTGCATTTTATCCAAATCTTACAGTCGCTTCTAGAGATTACTGCTCAAAAGTTAAAAAAAATAGTTCTTTTGAGTGCTGGGGAATATTTTCTTCTCCCTATGGTTTAGATATGTGTGGAAAATTCAAATATGTACCTGTCCAGATCCAAGTTCTTTATAGCAAGACCAAAACGAACCATCCAAGACATTAGGGTTTCCTTGATAAGACATTGAATGGAAGAGCGCAGTTACCAAAAAGGCCATCTCAATTTAGTAGAAATTCCAGCAGGATGACGTTTAGATTGGATAAAAAATGTTGCCCCTATATTATTAGGAGCAACAGAAACAGTGCACACTATAAATCATAATCAAGTGGAAATACTACCTAGAAGTTTATCTTCTTCTAGGCATAACAGATCTACAAATCCTTTAGAAGAATCTTTCTATTCAGCGAGATCTTCTTTTAAAGAAGGATTTGAAGCTTCTTCATTAAAAAAAACACATCTTTATAGTGAAGTTAAGGAAGACCAAATATACCAAGGATCAGATCCATCAAGAAAGGGAAAAAAGATAGATAAAGATCTTCCATTTTGTCATATGATCTATACTCTCCCTAAAGAAAATAGTATAGAATGGTACAAGGAAGGAGATGTATCAATCTATAAGGGTGGAAGATGGCCTCCTTGAAGAGGATATCATAAGACAAATGATGGATCAATTAATATGTTTCGGTATTCTTTTCAGCCAACCAAAGCAGAAGAAAAAAAGCCAAGCTTGGATTTCAAGCACAGCTATTATATTTCTAAATTTTGTGATCATCTGCAAGATAATATAGATGATTTGTGTAAAGATGTTCTACACATAAAACATATCGTTGACACTATCACCATAAATATCACAAAACTAGGAAATATTTCTGTTGAAAATCATGGAAATATAAAAGCTTTGAGAAAAGACAATGTAGATCTCCTAACTAAAGCAGAACAAAGTATGAATAATTTGCATAGTATAGGAGATCAGTTCACAGAAATTGCAATTAGATTTGACAAGACCAATACAAAACTACGAGAGTTGTATGATGGTCTTAACTGGCTTGAAGAAGAAAGAAAGAGAAATAATACTCTTTTAGAACCAGTTCATATCCAGTCCAATTCTCATGGTTATGAGAAAAAATTTGTTGTTTCTTCAGACAGTAGTTCAATTTTCATGATGACAGGAACCTTTCCAGTACAACCCTAGTATTTGAACATTGATAGGGTAAGAAACCCTTCAAAATAAGTTAGAGCATGGATAAATACTTTCCTTACAGTAGGAAATATGTGGAGACTAATTGAAGTTTAAACTGCAAAACTTGTTGTCCAGTATCTATGGGGAATCACAACAAATAGGTGGCATGCTAAGACAGGTGCTGGAAAAAATGCTATATTTTACAATAGACCCAGGCCAATGCAAGACTTCAACAATCTTTTGATAGATGAATTTCGCCTTGAAAAGAAAAATTTACAAGAAAGGAAATGGAAAACAATGATGACAATGAAATGTCGTGATTTAAAAGATTTTGAAGAATATGCAGATGATTTTAGAGAATTAACCTACCAAATGAAAGTTACTTAGCTGAACTATGCTAAAGTAAAATTTATAGAAGGATTGCCTTACAATATCTATGATAAAATTATGTATTATTTGCATATTAGAAGCCTACACCTTTCATCTTGTCCAATCAGTGATATAATCTAGTTGCTAGATATGAAATACTCAAATTCATAAATGATAGTCGGGTCACAGAAATTCAATATTCATCAAGCTAAACGTCTTGCTCCCATGTTCCATGAAACACAACAATATGGCTGAAACCCATTAACCAAAGAAGGCCACAAACAAGCTAAAGAGTCCAAAAAATATAAATTTGGTTATAAAAGGCAATCTTTTCCTCAAATGCTCCCAAGTTCCAACATCTTCATTGAAGGAGGACACCACGCCCAAAATCTGACAAAATAATCTGCTATAATTGCAATCAACCAGGACATAAAGATCCTCAATGTTCTTGTATAAATAAAGCAGCCAAAGCAATGTATTCTACAGATGAAGAAGCGCGGTGGGATAAAATAGATGAAAATGAAGATTTATATATGCAAGATGAAATTCATGAGCTGATATTAGAATAAAACACAGATGATAATGCCCAATTAGATGATCTTGCAAAAGCATTAGACTCAGTGAATGATGATTATCCAACAGTAATGATGAATAGACTCTACAGGTCAAGGGGAACAAGCTCCAGGGGAAGAAACTCTTCAAACAGGTATTTCTCCTATAACACTCAGGTAAAAGATGGTTTTGAATGGGATGATTATAAGGATGAAACAGTAAATTTTTCAAAAATCCATATTACAGAAGCTCGGCCATATGAAAAGAAGCAAAAGCCACAAAATGAAATAGCAGAAGCCTTTGTTATCAGGATAATTGTATGTACGGGTTATTATATTAGTAAAGTATTATGTTACTCTCGGTCATTAGTGACCGAGAGGTTAGACAGTTACGTCACGACATTTCGGTCGTGGCCCTTCGGGTACTTTATATACTCTCTCGGAGGTTGGACGTGGGATATTATTGTATGATCATTATTATGTAAATGTACTTGCCAGTCCGGAATGATTAATGAAAGTATTTATTATTCTCTAATATATTCTGTGTTTATTATATTTCCTGTACTATGTTAGTGCAATACTAAGTTTACCCCAGCAGGTAAACATCTGGCGCCGCTGCCTAGACGTACTCGAGAAGAGAGTTGAGGGAAGGATTTATGCCCAATGTCTTAAATAAAGATAGAAATAAAAAGGCACGAGATGACGAAGGGGAAGCCGCACAGAAGGCTTTGATCTCCGCGCAACAGCGTGAACATCGGTGTAGGCTGAGGCAACTTGCCAAAGACCAGCTTGCCGGAGGGTTGCCCGAAGGGAACCCCGAAAGTGGTACAGAAGGTGCAGAGGCCGACTAGGAATCATTCATCTCGCCGGAACATCGGAGAGTGCGGAGTAGAGAAGAACTACTCGAAGAAACACGACTTAGAAAAGTCTTTCTTCAAGAAGAGTGAGACCAGTTTGAAGACTTGAACCGCACGTGGCGTGCGGAGGAAGGGAACTACGAAGGTGAGCGCATTGCAAAAGGCACACGGGAAGGTACGATCGAAGGCACACGGGAAGGTACAACTGAAGGCACACGAGAAGGTATGACCGAAGGCACACAGGAAGGTACGACCGAAGACACACGAGACGCGCAGGCAAACTCGCCATTGGAGCCAACGACTCCACACAATACGGTTCCACCCACTACACAGATACAAGTACCATTAGTAATCGGCCAAGGGAACGTGGGTGCCGGTTCTAGCACAGGGGGTGCAGGAGCACAATCCACCGCGCATGCAACAACCAAAATCAGCCCAACCAACCATGGCGACACATAAGGAAAAGTTGTCAAAATTCCACGATGATGGAAAGGACGATCCAGTACGGCATTGCCGTACGTGTGAAACCATCTGGGCAGCCAACGGGGTGACTAACCAGAACGAATGGATGAGGCAATTCCCCGCCACACTGAGAGGCGTGGCCATTGACTGGTACGCGGATCTAGATAGAACGAACATAACCACATGGGATGACCTGAAGGAGGGATTCGAGAAGGAATTCCAGCTACTACGAGACGATAATGAGATAGTCTCAGAGATTTATGGAACCAAGCAAGGGAAGAGGGAGACCATACGAGCGTATGGCCGCCGGCTAAAGGAATTAGTCGAAAAGATGGAAGCCAACCGGCTAACGGCCTAAAGAAGAGGTGGTTTGTCGAGGGCCTGAATCCTAAGCTACGACGGAAGATGAAAATTGTGCCTCCGACATCCTACAATGATGCATACAACCAGGCCATGGACCTGGAAAGCGAAAATAAGACGGCCAAAAAGAAGAAGAATAGATCTTCGTCATCCGAAGATGATACGTCCGAAGAGGAGAGTAGCAGTGACGAGAAGCCGAAGAAGAAAGTCACGGCCCTTCAGAAGGATATGGAACGGATGTTAAAAGAGTTTAAGACAATGAAGGGGACAACAAGCAAGGATGATGAACTGTGGTGGACGGATTGTAAGGAGAGTGGCCACACGAAGGGTGCCTATCCCAAGAAGGCATTCTGTGACATCTGCCAAATTATGGGACATTCTACGAAGGAATGCCCATACAATCTGAAGGCGCGTAACCAGCAAGTGCTCTATGCACAAGAACAACCATCCACATTAGGGGGGACGGAACCAAACAATAATGCATCTTCAGGAGGTTACCGTGGCAACCGGCGAGGTGGAGGAGGGAACAATAATAATTCCACCCGTAACAGGGTCCAGTATGACGCGAAGGGACGCCCAATGATCCAATGTAGGGCATGCAACCAATGGGGTCAGTACGCAAGCGAGTGTAACAATAATGACGCCCCTCAGCAGCTGTGTCGGTGGTGCGGCCCTGGGGACCATGAAGATGCTAATTGTCCGAAGTCTGGCGTAGGGGCCAATTTGATTGATATCGAAGGCAACACACGGATTAAAGAAGCTATACTTGCTCTTACTCGAGGGCAAGCGAAGGAAGCCCGCTACCCCCCATCCCCGAACGGAGAAGCAGAGAATGGCGGAGGCAAGGGAGGAAATAGAAAGGGCGATGAAAGCCCAACGGGGAGAGACACACGAATCATCCGGACCCTACTGCACAGATGCGGAGAGGAACATTGTACGGCAGATGCTTCAACTGGAGGTGCCTGTCAAGCTGGAGGACCTCCTATACACCATGCCTCAATTGGGGACAGTGTTGTTGGGTACAAAGGTTGATAAACCCAAACCGAGACACACGGATGCTTCTGTACCGGGAAACTCGGTGGCAAATCCAATGCTGCTCGCCGTCAACAATGGCAGACATCCAGCCGTGGTGGAGATGGGCATCCTGGGCACCATCCTAACGGATACTATAGTAGACGGCGGATCCGAGGTAAACGTCCTCCCGGAGGACACATGGAAAAAGCTAGGAAAGTCCACTCTGTGGCCACCTACATTTAATCTGCTAAGTGCCGACCAGCACGGGATTAAACCCCTCGGCACATTGATGGCACAACAAGTCACCGTGGGTGCACAACCATTTGTGCTCGACTTTGTGGTCATTCCGTTGAAACAGAAAGGGTATGATGCCATACTCGGAAGAGGATGGCTGGTGGCAGCGAAGGCAAACCATAATTGGAAACGGAATACACTCTCGATGGAGAGCGGAGGCAAGAAGTTTACTATTGATCTCCGGACCTAGTTGGTGAGCGAGGAACTTGCCTCTTCCTCGGGATCTGAATCGGAAGGGGAGAATGACCCACAAGACGAAGGGAGAGAGGGGATGGATCCAGATGCCGAAGGCATATTAAAACTCGGAGGATGCTATTCGGAGGATGACACAGATTCACTAAATGGATTGTTCCATTGGCAGCAGCAGGACTATGAGATGTTCTCACCCTCTTGTAACGTATTAAGCGTCGACGAAGAGGAGCCAGATAAATATCTTCCAGAGTACGGGAAGTATAAGGAAGGAGAAGCTACAATGGACACCGTACCCGCACACCAGTTTAAAAATAAGGAGGCCATGAAGTACGAAGAACCGACGGTGAAACCTTTGAATCTGGATACGGAAACGGATGAGAAAATCATTCTGGTGGGAGACGACTGGAATCCTGTGTGGAAGACCGCAGCCTTCAAAATCTTGATTCTCCTTCTTCTTCTTATGTACGGGCAAGAGGCCGTGGTCCCTGTAGAATTTATGGTTCCAAGCTTTTGGATCGCCATGGAAAACAAACTCTGCAACAGGGAGAGGGAACGACTGCAAACTTTGTGGACTCTCGACGAATGGATACATGACGGCAGCAATAGGACCAAATTGAAACTTTACCCGGAGAGGATGGATCCGAAAGGAGGGACAGAGCAACCAAGAGGGACTCGGCAGGCAGAGCCGTCCGTACGGGCGACCAGAGCCTCCAGACAGAAAATTGAAAAACACCCGTACAGCTATGCATGACCGTACGGTGGAAAAAAAAAATGAAAAAACTAATATAAAATTATTTTTTTTAAAAAAAAAAGAAAAAAAATAATAATTTAAAAAAAAAAATGAAAAAAGAAAATATATTGCAGCGCTAAGTATCCGTACGGCATTTAAAATATATCATAGCAGAGACATCCGTACGGTAGGGGCATTTCACGCCACCATACGGTGAGGGGAGAAGAGAGTATAGTGTGGGTGCCATACGGCAACTGAGAAGTAAAACTCAAAAGGAGATAAGTATATACCGTACAGCAGTACGGACGGGGAGTAAAAGCGACATGAACATAGGACTGTCGTACGCCATCAAGGACATTGGATTACCGTACGGTCACGGCAGGACCAAGTAGATGTTTCACATCGTACGGCAAAAGAACATTCATACCGTACGGTAGCGCGGAAACCAGCACACAACGAAGCCAGGACACCGTACGGTGTGGAAAGAAGCATCATCCGTACAACAAACATGACACCGTACTGCAACCGTACGGCCAGGTCACACGCCGTGAGAAATAAAAATGCAAGGGATATATATCTGTACGGTCACGGCATAAGATAGAGAAGCCGTACAAACACATAGGTGCGGCATAATTGGGAACATTGATCAGTATTATTTTGGTTATATTCGGGCATTCTGTACGGTATGGAAGGAAAGCCAGGGAGAGAAAGAAAACGAGGAAGGAATCCTTACAGAAGTTAAGTAAAGCAATAAATGGTTATATCTTTAACAGGAACAAGGACTGGCAGCAGTGGAAGGTTCTAAAAAAAAATGACAACAAATCAAAACAGTTCAAAATGAGTAACTTATGGTACCGAAGGGAAGGGCATAATGAGGTAGTAAGGAAAACATAAGTGCTTTACAGAAAAGAGTATGGGATCAGAAGAAAATCACAAAATGGTGGGTTTGAGAGTGCTAAATTGGTCTTGGCGGCGGGGGCGCTGCCCCTCGACCCCGCTGGGGGCGTTGCCCCCTAGACCCCCAGTCGGTTCAGTTATCAGCCCTTGGAGAGTGTGACTTGTTGATGAGATCGGAGCTGCTACAGGCATGGAGTGTCTGCATGCCGGAGGTGAAGAGAGCACTGGAGCAAGTCTTTCAAGAGGGGTACTACGCTTTGAGGCACTTGGAGTAGGTGTTGGCTGGACGTGAGACTGTCTTGGTGGATGCATAGAGAGCTCGGGAGGAGCTGACCACCCAGTTGGAGGCAGTAGAGCAACACTTGGCTCAGCGTACCCAGGAGTTGGAAGCAGAGAAGTTGGCACAAGTGGCTATCAAGGTCAGATTGGCTAGGGAGACAGTATGGTGTTAGCGGAGGCTATAGCTGAACAGTATGTTTTGGAGACAAGTTTGGTGCAGGCACGAGAGGAATGGGATGTGACGAAAAAGACCTACTGGACGCAGCATTGATGGGGAGGGCGGCACTTCATCTTTTCAGGGACGCCCCTCTGCCCCTTCTCAGTGATTTTCTTCTTCTATGTGGTGTATTTCATCTCCCTGTTGTTGTAAGTCGTCGGAGACAACTTGTTTTTTTGGGGGGGATGATGTTGTCAGGATAATTGTATGTACGGGTTATTATATTAGTAAAGTATTATGTTACTCTCGGTCGTTAGTGACCAAGAGGTTAGACAGTTACGTCACAACGTTTCGGTCGTGGCCCTTCGGGTACTTTATATACTCTCTCGGAGGTTGGACATGGGATATTATTGTATGATCATTATTATGTAAATGTACTTGCCAATCCGGAATGATTAATGAAAGTATATATTATTCTCTAATATATTCTGTGTTTATTATATTTCCTGTACTATGTCAGTGCAATACTAAGTTTACCCCAGCAGGTAAACAGCCTTAGACAAATTCTATTACAATTCAACTAAGTAACTGATCCTATAAAAGTAAAGCTAGTATTATCAGCTTTACCAAATCCAGAACCAGAACTAAAACTAGAATATTTGGTATCTTTGCTCAGTGGAAAATTCTCAGTTTATTTCAGCTGAAATTAATAGCAGATATTATGATGCACAGATAGATACTGGTGCTTCCTTATCTTTTTGCAAAACCCATGGCCTTACAAATTGGGAACAACTAACAAAAAAAATTGTCATAAAAGTATGGACGTGCAAGGGAATACCTTCAAATGTGATAAATATAGACACCAGCACAACTTGAATATTGAAGGTACACATTTTACTTGTGATTTTCTTTGCTATGAATCAGATGCCAATTAATGTACTTCCAGGAGGAAATTTCATTGATAGACATACTACTTATGGCTGTACCATAAAAGTAATATGTTCACAAAAGGAGAAGAAAAAATAAGTACTCCCAGATTAGTATATGCATTAGAAAAATATCATGCTACTATGGTAATGCAAACAGAGGAACCACTGAAAGAGCTGAAAGAAAAATAATCAACAATATTTGTTCTGAAGACACCAAAAATTCTGCATAAAGAATATACCTGTAATGGAAAAAAAAAATACCAGGAAAACAGATGAAAACATGTAAACAGATACCAATTGCAGCCAATGATTATACAGATATGCCAAATGCTATTGAAGAATTAAAGAAAGGATACTTTATCAGACCCTCTAAACCTCCATTCTGTCATGCATTTTAATAAATAAGCATTTAGCACAAAACGAGGTAAAAAGATAATGGTCATAAATTATAAGCCTCTAAATGCAATAACAGAACCGTTTCCATATTATATACCTGACTAAGTTACTTAGTACAGAAAGTTGCTAATTCAAAAGTCTTTTCTCAGTTTGACTGCAAATCAGTTTTCTACAAGATAAGGATCAAAGAAAATGACCAGCACAAGACAACATTCAGTTGTCCTTTTGGACATTAGGAATGGACAGTAATGCCTTTTGGGTTGATGAACGCACAAGCATATTTCCAAGAAAGGATGGATTCAATCTTCAGAGGAACTGAAGATTTTCTGTGTATATATAGATGATTTTTTTGTTATTAATAATAATTTTGATGATCATAAACACCATTTAGAAATATTTTATAACCTTGCATATTCTGCAGGTATTGTCTTCTCTATAAATAAGATCCAGTGGTGTAAAGAGTTTAGTAGTTTCCTAGGTATGATAGTTAATGATGGAGTCTTAGAAGTCCAACCTTGTATTAAAGAGAAAGTTTTAGAGTTTGAGTTTCCTTTTGATAAAAATAAGCTTCAGCTTTCTTAGGAATCTTAAATTATGTAAACAGTTACTATCCAGATCATGGGACCAACAGGGAAGAACTCCAACAATTATTAAAGAAGAAAAAATATGAATGGACTGATTAACATACTGCTGTTGTCTCAAAGATTCAGAAGAAGATAAGTAATGTCCCAAACCTCCATGTTCTAACAAAAAAAGATTGTATCTTTTATATTGATGCCTCTTAATATGCTTGGGAGGATATCTAGTTTCCTTAAAAGATGGAAAAGAATATGTTGCCAAATATGCTAGCGGTGTTTTCCGTAAAGATGTGAGAAAATGGATATCCTCTGACAAAAAAATCTATGGAATAATCAAGTGTCTCAAAAAAGTTTGTTTAAAACCTATGCATCTTCAATCTTTTATCATAAGAATTGTTTGTGTAATGTTCCCTTCCGAGTGATTATTAGAATATTTAGAATGTTTCTTTTTAATGCTCACAATAGCTTCCTGTTTTATAGCAGTCTCTTTTTAGATACTTGCTATTTTGTAAATATCTGGTGTTGTATTTATGAGTGTGTTGCTCATTGTAAACAAAATTCAATACAAAATAATCTGTTCATATTATTTTATGGTATCAAAGCAAAGGATCAAACTTTTTCGAAAAATTTATAATTTCTCACGAAATTATTAGTCTCTAAATTTTTCAAAATTTGTTTCTGTTTCATTTGCAACTCGTAACAAGGGTTACTTGTTTCGTTTTCGTGCATCTAAAAATCATGATTTCTTCCTTCTTCTGCAAAAACGTGACTGGTCTTTTGTTAAGCTGCACGATTCTTGTGAAGATTTTTTTCGTCTACACGCCAAGCATCTGGTATTTTGTGTTCTACCTCTGCACGCCTACGCTCCCTCGACGTTTGCAGTCATTTGTGAGAAATAAGGAGTGTTAGAGTTTGCCTCCATTTGTTGGCAAATCTCTGTGCAGTTTTTCAACCTATTTTCTGCAACTTCTTTGAGCCTCCATGGCCACCTAGGGTCTCTACCAGTTTGACTAGGGTTTAGATCCTCTATTTGAAGTCGAAATTTTATTTTGGTTGCAGGTTCCTTCTGAGTTTTTCAAAACCTTATCTGGGTCTTCGTCAGAATTTTTTGGGTACCTCATTTTTCGTGCCTCGATTTTTGAGCCAGCGGATTTGAATTCTGACTTGAGATTCTTTTTGGGTTTTTTGTCTACTCTTCTGGGTACTTGTCAGATTTTTCTGGGTCAATCTAAAATTTGCCTCAAAATCTGTGCAAATGGCATCTTTGACCAACCTAATGCTGGAAAACAGTCAACGGTTTAATGGCAGCAATTACAACACCTAGAAGCAGCGAATGTTAACCATCTTCGAGTACCATCGTCTAGATGCACTTGTTCTAGGCACAGAATCACATCCTACCTCCACTAGCACGCCCGGTAGGACCTCCGTTCAAACAGATCAAGATAAGTTTGATGATCGGAATTGAGAAGCTGTTATGCTTCTCAAGCTATCTGTCACGGATGATCAGTTACCTCAGATTCCCTCTGGCAAGTCGGCTGCAAACATCTGAAAATATTTGAAGGAGCTGTATGAAACATCCGACAAGAGTCGCATGTTCTTTCTAAAGAACCAGTTGTTCTCCATCATGATGGATGAACGTATGTCCTTACAGGAGCATATCACAAAGATTAAGGACATTCGTGATCAGCTTGAAGCCATCGGTCGGAAGATGGAGGAAGAAGATATGGTAGTTATTACCCTGAAAAGTCTACCAACATCTTATGAGCATTTCATAGAGACTCTCAACATTACCTCAACTAATGTTGATCTGAAATTCCCAGAGTTGTGCACCAAACTTCTACAGCAGGATCGCTGGAAGCAGCAGTTTGGTAGCCGTGCTTTCTCATCCTCGTCAGAACAAGCATTTGTAGCTAAATTTCAGCCTTCTCAATCATCACAACAGGGCAGTTCACGTCAATCCTCAAGCAGTTCTCAACAGAAGAGTGTTCAGTGTCATTACTATCATAAGTACGGCCACATGAAGAAAGATTGCCATCAACGACTCGCTTCCGAACAAAAGAAGCTGGGAGGGTCAAATCAACAGGCAAATGTTGTTGAACATTCTAAGAAAAAGGAGTCTGCTTTCTATGCTTTTATGGCTAAAAGCCCTTCTGATTTAGCCCGGTCGTCTGCTTGGTATATCAACACTGGTGCTTCACATTATTTTTCTCATCGGCGTGACTGGTTTACAGACTTCTATCCCTACAGTGATTCAGTTGTGTTTGGCGGAGGAGAGGAGTTCAAAATTATTGGCAGAGGAAATGTTCAGATACAGTCTGGTGGGTGTCAGCTCATCTTTCTCAATGTATGCTACGTTCCTGGTATGGCACTCAATTTGCTCTCTGTGAGTCAAATCATGAGAAATTCTCCTCAGATGGATGTGGTGTTCAGTGCCCACAAATGTTCCATTATTGATCGAGAGAATCGTCTTACTGTTGCTACTGGTCTAGAGGATCATGGCCTATATCGGCTTACTGACACTAGTGATTCTCCTGAAATAGCTATGGCAGCTCATGATTTATCTCTCAGTACTTTGTGGCATTAGCGATATGGACATCTCAACATCTAGTATCTCTCTCAGCTGTCCTGGGAGGAACTTGTTTCTAGCCTACCTCTGATTCAGACGCAGCATCTTGGAGTATGTGACGCTTGTCAAGCTAGCAAACAACATCGGACTCCCTTCAAAGATGGAGATTCTTGGCATGCATCTCAGGTACTCCAATTACTTCATGCTGATATTTGTGGTCCTATGAATACACCTTCAGTTACTGGTTGCAAATATTTTTTGCTTATTGTTGATGATTTTAGTAGAAAGATGTGGGTGTACTTTCTTAAACAAAAAACAGATGTTTTTAGTACATTTCAGAACTTTAAGTCTTTGGTTGAAAACGAGTCTAGCTGCAGTATCATTTCTCTTAGAACAGATAATGGAGGGGAATTTTGTTCTACTGCATTCTCCAATTTTTGTGCTGAACATGGCATCAAACACCAGTTCACCACACCCTACACTCCTCAGCAAAACAATGTTGTTGAGCGTCGCAATCGTACAATTGTTGAGATGGCTCGTTCTATGTTACAACACAGGAGTGTTCCTAATAAGTATTGGGCAGAAGCAGTGTTTACTGTTGTTTACCTTCTTAATCATTCTCCTACTCAGACTGTCAAGAACAAAACTCCAGAAGAGTTGTGGTCTGGTCGTAAGCCCAAGATCAGCCACCTGAAGATTTTTGGCTCTCTTGCATATGTTTGGATTCCTGATGCTAAATGCTCCAAATTAGATTCCAAGAGTCAGAGACTCATGATGACAGGGTACAGTGACAACCATAAGGCCTACAGATTGATAGATATCGATACTAATCATCTTATCTTTAGTCGTGATGTTGTTTTTGATGAAACTCGAGGACCTTTTCTGTCTTCTTCTAAGCAGTGTTCTGAGGAATAGCCTCATTGTGTTCCTCTTCCTTTAGCACCACCTTATGGGAGGGATGATACAGATAATGCTCGCTCTGGGGCACCTAATGCTGGTTCTGTTGAGGCCCCGGAACATGATCCTATTCCTGCTCCTGTTGCTGCTCCTGAGCCTCTTCCAGCCCCTCCAAACATTGGCTCCTCCACTCTCCGGCCTAAATGGTGGGTTAAAACTATTAGTGATCTCAGGGATGATGAGCTCATTGAGGGTAGAGCTTCCAGAAATAGGAGCAAACAACAACCTACAGTTAATTTTGCTCTTATGGCTAACATTCATAGTATCTATGAGCCCCAAACCTATTTTGAGGCTAACGGTATTCCTGAGTGGGAACAGGCTATGGAAGAAGAGTTCCAAAGTCTTCAGAAAAATCACACTTGGGCCCTTTCTGATCTTCCTTCAGGGAAGAAGCCCATTAGTTGCAAATGGGTGTACAAGGTGAAATACAAAGCTGATGGAACCTTAGACAAGTATAAAGCTCGTTTTGTTGCTCGTGGGTTCTCACAAAAAGAAGGCATTGACTATGAGGAGACCTTTGCTCCTACAGCCAAAATGAGTACCGTATGGCTTGTCCTTGCCTTAGCAACTCAATTTGGTTGGAAAGTCCATCAGATGGACATTAAGAGTGCCTTTCTGAATGATGATTTGCAGGAAGAGGTCTACATGACACAACCCCCTGGATTTAAGGTTGCTGGTCAGGAACACAAAGTCTGTAAACTTGTCAAAGCCCTCTATGGTCTGAAACAAGCCCCTCAGGCCTGGTACATGAAGATTGATAGATACTTAACCCATCAGGGTTTTCAGCGGAGTCCATCGGATTCAAATTTGTATATCAAACATGTAGGTGACACTATATTGTTTATAGTTGTCTATGTGGATGATCTGATCATTACTGGCAGTTCAGAACAGTTGATCACTGAAATCAAACGAGATTTATGTCACACTTTTGATATGACAGATTTGGGACTCTTGCACTATTGCCTCGGAATTGAGGTTTGGCAGACTAAGCACAGTATCTTTCTTTCTCAGTCCAAGTATGCCAGAAATCTTGTGGACAAGTTCAGAATGCAAGATTGCAAACCTGCCTCTACTCCTATGGAACCCGGGCTCAAATTGTCAGCTCGGTCCGTTTCACCTGTTGTGGATGAATCTTTGTTTAGACAACTAGTCGGCAGTCTCATTTATCTTACTATCACCAAACCTGACATTAGTTTTGCAGTAAGCTACATATCTCAGTTTATGACAGCTCCCAAGGCTGATCATTGGACAGCAGCAAAGCGTGTCCTGTGCTATGTAAGCGGTACTTCTGATTATGGCCTCCTGTACACTCGAAGTCATGACCCTACACTATGTGGCTACACAGATTCAGATTGGGCCGGCTCTATTGATGATCATAAGTCTACCGCTGGATATGTGTTTAATTTGGGATCTGGTGTTGTCATATGTACTAGTAAGAAGCAACAGGCGGTGGCCCTGTCTTCAACTAAAGCAGAGTATCGGGGAGCAGTTAAGGAAGCCTGTGCTTCAGCGAATGCTTGCGGATATGCATGTCCCTCAGACAGGACTGACTCCCCTATTCTGTGATAATCAGGGAGTGCTCAAACTGGCCAAGAATCCGGTCTTCCATGAAAGAACCAAGCATGTCAAAACTCATTGTCATTACATTCGTCAACTGGTTGAAGACAAATCCATCCAGTTGTTGTATGTTCCTACATTGGAGCAGCCCACGGATATCTTCACCAAGCCTCTCGGATCTGATAAATTTGTAAAATTCAGGGAATCTATTGGTGTTGTTGATAAATTGAGCATTATGGGGGGGGGGTATTAGAATATTTAGAATGTTTCTTTTTAATGCTCACGATAGCTTTGTGTTTTATAGCAGTCTCTTTTTAGATACTTGCTATTTTGTAAATATACGGAGATATATATATGAGTGTGTTGCTCATTGTAAACAAAATTCAATACAAAATAATCTGTTCATATTATTTTAGTGATGGTTAGCACTAGTAGAGAGGAAATATCTAGCCTTTTCCATTCCCCGAGGCTCGAAAATTAACTAAATAGTAAGGGAATGAGTGAATAATTAACTATTAGCCCAAAAAGCTAAAGTCTATTTGCAATATATTTAATTATTCGTTATGTACTAAAGAGGGGGCCACTTTTAAGTTAAATTATTTTTATTACTAGATGATATCTCACGGTGGGCTCTCTAATAATTAATGTTAATATCATAGATCAAATTATTGCAGACTTATTGGCGATAAGTGAACTTATCGCGATAAGTTCTGGCTGGCAACAAAACTTGTATAGTTATCGCCGGCCTATAAGTTTCAACTTACCGCCAATAAGTTGTACTTATCGGCAATAAGTTGATTACTTATCACACCCGCACCCGGTTAAAACGCAAACGGCCAGCAAAAGGGCCAGTTTGGTTTTTATTTGAATGAGTCATTTTTTGGAGAGGTTAGAAACTTTGAAGGGTTTTGGAGGAGAAAGATCAACATTTGAGGCATTTTAGATCAATTCGAAGCGGATTCGAAGGGATTTTTCAAGAAAATTCAAATTCACAACTAAGTTTTCAAAATTCTTTCCCTTTTGTTTTAAAATCATTTTGTCTTGTATTAAATGCATTCAAGTTTATACAAACTATATAATATAATTTCCAATCTACTCTAACTTGTTTTAAAACGTAATGAATAAGATCTAACACCTTTTTTTAGCAATTTTTGCAAATTTTTCATAGTTTTCTCAAAAACTTCATATTTTCTCAAAAATTTCATAACCTTACAAGTTTTTTGGTTTTTTCCTTCAAGTTTCAGCTATGTTTAAACTTATTTAAAGTTTTAAACTAACTTAGTTTGTTTCTAAATTTCTTTATTAAATTTCTAAATTTGTGCCCTCATTTTGTATGTGACGTGCAGTTTGACTCTTCATCAAAATGGCAAATAAGGATTCCTCTACAACTGGGTCAGTTGCAGGGTCTGCCAATGCCCCAGTAAACACATGTCCATCGGGATATGTAGAAACGCGCCCTAAAGGGGGCTAGAGACAAGGCATGGGCATATGCTTTTGAAGGACCCGAATATAATACTGTGATATGCATAAAATGTGAAAAACTAGTTAGTGGAGGCATATCTCATTTGAAATACCACCTTGTAGGGATCACAAAGCGTGACACAAGGGTTTGTGACAACACCACCCCAGAAATAATGAGAGAGATGAATGCCTTGCTCGCTGTTGGAGAAGAGAAAAAGTTTCAAAGGGAAAGGGCAAAATTGGCCAACGAGGGCAACCATTTCTCATTCGCAAGGTATCTCACACTGTCTCATTTTTAAGAATCATTTATTATTTTATAATCACCTCAACAGTTTAGATTTTGCTAAAGCCTATAAGTTTATAAAAATGATCATAATGAAATAATGTGGGTTGTGATTTGTGACCAGGTATCCTATCCACCCTTGAAGAAGATGAAGCAGCACTTGAGGGCATAATGGGCTCTCATCGTGGCCCACGGATCCGCAAATCTACCTTCTCCTCACCTTCCACTTCCGCTAAGCACCACACACATCTTCTATAGATAATTTTTTTGTGCCCAGAAACACACCTGGAGCACAACCATCACTAGAGGGTAGTGGGTGGAACAGCGATGTGCATCGGCAAGTTGACATTCAATGTGCTAATTTTTGGTATTTTAAGAATATCCCCTTCAATGTTACAGCAAGTCCCTATTGGCTGAATTTTGTGACAGGAATCGCTGTAGCAGGAAAGGGCTACAAGGCACCTACTCCTGTAGACTTGAGTGGGAGGTTAATTCACTTCTACGGTTTTACAATTTACTTATTTTTGTTGAATGTAATTTTTTTAAACAAAGTTGTGTACTTAATGTTATTTTTATTTTGTTCTTGTAAATTGCTCAAAGATGTTGTTACTAGGGCCAATGATGTGGTAGAAGACCAAAAATTGCAATGGAAACAATTTGGCTGATCTATACTTTCAAATGGATGGACGGATGGAAGAAATCGTACCATCATCAAAATTTTAGTTTCTTGCAAGGATCAAGTGGTCTTTCTGAAATCCTTGGATGCCTCAGACAAGATAAAGACAGCTGAAACTTTGGCTCTAATGTTAGAGCAAGTTGTGATGGAGGTGGGGGTTGCTAATGTGGTGCAAATAATAACCGACAATGCAGCGGCATATGTGGCAGCGGGCAGGATCCTCGAAGATAAGTATAGCACATTTTTTTGGTCTCCTTGTGCAATGCACGTCCTTGACCTTCTTTTGGAGGACATAGGAAAATTGGATTGGGTGAAATCGATTGTAGAGGATGCAAGAAAGATAACAAAATATATCTACAATCACCCTTGGGTTCTCCACTTGATGAGAAAATTCACCCATGGGAAGGAGTTGGTTAGACCTGCAGCTACAAGGTTTGCAACAATTTTCTTAACGTTGCAAAGTGTTATTAGTTCTTTGAATCCTTTGAAGAAAATGTTTGTGAGTCAACCATGGTTAGACTCAAGTTATTCAAAGAAGGCTGATGGTCAAAGTGTTGCATACATTGTCTTTGACAACCACTTTTTTTATGATGCTACAGAAATTGTGAAGGTATCTTTTGTTGGTATTTTCAGACTTTCACCAAGGAATATATTCAATCTAGAGATCTAACAAAACTAAACATAGGGTATGAATAAATAAACAAGAAGGAAGATAATACCCATATTGTAACTCAGAGATCCGTCCTTGGAATCCGATCCTTCATATTCTTCTAGATCTGCCCTAATTGTCCATCTAAGGTTGCTTTAGATCTGCCTTTAATTTACTCCAGTTCTGCCCTAAATCGCTGCTCCTAGGGCTGCTACAATTTGCCCACCTCTGTTGCAAATTCGGTTTGCCCTAGGTCTGCTCCAAATTTGGTGTGCCCTAGGTCTACTCCAATTTGGTTTGCCCTAGGTCTGCTCCAATTCGGTTTTCCCTAGGTCTGCTCCAAATTCGCTACTACCTCCATAAATTCTCTATTGCCTTCATAATTCGCAAATCAAATCTTGGGGAGAGAAGACACATTATGTTTTTGGTGCTCTCTTGCTCTCAAAATCGATTCCTATATATATGAGAATATAATCAAAATAGTCATCCTCAAGGAGGGCTGACTTGTCCAAATAATGGACCCTTTTTAATTATAAATCACAATATATATTAAATACTTTTTACTTTATAACAATACTATCATCATTGTAAAATCGGCAGTTTAGGGTGTTAATTAATAATAAATAATTATTAATTCTGCAGTCCAAGTTTGATCTAAGCCGACAGGCTATAAATATTAACACTCCCCCTTAGACTGGAGGGTAAGATCAAACCATAGATCCCATCTACACCAGGACACACCCTTAACTATCACCCTTGATAGTGAGAACAAAAACATAATCATCTCGGATACCCTATCCAGAGATATCATAGATTCCAAGTCTATGAAGGTAGATCCTATCTACCATAAGTCCAAGTCTATATAAAAATTTGGCTCAAAACCGTTATCCTCCGAATGAGTGGATTGATTAGATCCACAAGAATATCAAGTCCATGATATTCATGATAACATTGGATTGCCAAATTCTTCAATATATAGAAACATCAAGTCCATGATGTATACCATCCAATTTGTGGATAACTAAATCCACGAGTCACCAAGACTCAAGAGATGTCAAATCCATGACATCATACCAACATCAAGTACATGATGTTTTACTATCCAAATGTGGATTTCTTAGATCCACGAGTTCCATGACTCAAGCATTTAGAATATCAACTCTATGATATTCATGGTATCATCAAGTCCATGATGTTACCAAATACTCAATTGTGGATCCCTAATCCATGAGTCTCCAAGACTCAAAGGATATCAACTCCATGATATCCAGAGCATTGGTCTAACGAATATCAAGTCCATGATATTCACCAAATGCTTGGAGCAATAATCTTTTGACATCAAATCCATGATGTCTCACCAATTGCTTGTCAATGAATCCCTGATCCAAAAGATATCAAATCCATGATATCCTCAAGCATTGGTCTAACGAATATCAAATCCATGATATTCACCAAGTGCTCAGAGCAATGGTCTTTTGACATCAAATCCATGATGTCTCACCGATTACTTGGAGTAATGGACTTTTGACATCCAATGATGTCTCACCAATTACTTGGAGTAATGGACTTTTAACATCCAATGATGTCTCACCAATTACTTGGAGTAATGGACTTTTGACATTCAATGATGTTTCACCAATTACTAGGTGTAATGATCTTTTGACATCCAATGATGTCTCACCCATTACTAGGTGTAATGGTCTTTTGACATCAAATCCATGATGTCTCATCCATTACTAGGTGTAATGGTCTTTTGACATCCAATGATGTCTCACCCATTACTAGGTGTAATGGTCTTTTGACATCAAATCCATGATGTCTCACCCATTACTTAGCAATGGATCCCTGATCCATGCAAATGCGGACCCCTGATCCACGAGTCTCTTGGACTCGAAGAACATCAAATGATATTTCTTCAATTCATAAGAATAACTTAGCCAAAAACATAAGTATATCCAAATGAATAATCATATGAAACCTACAAGTATAAGATTAACCAATATGATTATAAGTCATTAGCCATAATCAGTAAATGAAAGAGAGTATAACCCATTCATACATAATATTAAAGTATGCTTCACAAGCTATACAAAAGATGTATGCCCCATACAACCAGCATAATTTATCCAGCATTTGTGCATAAGAATAATCACATAAGTCTTCTTCACCTAAAGATAACCAACATCTAACTAGATGTAATATAGTTCTCTCAAAAGATATGCTTATGCCAAAGTAAGAATGTTCCAACATTCATGCACCTATGCATAAGGAAAACAGTAAGTCAACTGTAACAGAGAGTAAAGAAGATATACAAGTCAATGTCAACATGATCCTATGCTAACATAAACCAAGAGATGTATTTACCCATGTACATAACATAACATACATCCATAAAAATATGCTCCCATGTATACAACCATAAAATATGCCATCTGTTATATACACAGCACATACCTATATTCCCATACATGAAGCTAATGAGCTGATAGTCATCATATATTCATCCACTAATGTATGCATCTATATGTCAATGTAAGACCAATTATACTAACAATTAGCTGTGAATGATCTCATAACAGCGTTAGATATAATACGTGACATAGAGTAAGGTATGTTCCTCATACATAACCATCCAAGCTAAACAGACATTCCAATCAGCTATGAATGTTTCACACATACAATCATAAGCTATGCCAATGGGGAATGTTCCTACTCATATAGAAGAGAGAGGTTTATACCAGGTGTAAGTGAGCCCATAATAAAACTCCCCCTTAAGCTTAGATTCCATCTATATCAGATATATCAAATAGCTAATTCAATCAGCTATATATGAAGAATCATAAAACATCTCAATTATGACAATGTTAATTGTAGAGTTGCAATATACCAATGAAAGGTGCGCTGCCTACACATATCTATGAATGTCTTCATATAAGACATATGCCAATGCAAAACTAATGCAAGGTATGTTCCCACATAAGGCATACATAAACTAGTTAATGTTTCCATACACTAAGCACAATAAAGGTATGCTGCAACAAAATGTGAAGAATGTTCTTTATTCAATTAATAGCAGATAATCAGCATGACACTATCCAACCATACTCATATAGGAAGGGAGATAAAAACACAACACTAGGTGTAAGTGATTTACTTCCTTATACACGCCATGCACTAAGGTGGGATGATCTACACCCTCTAGATCAAGATTTGTAATCCCTATTAGCTTCTTAGATTCATTTACAAAGTTTTAGATACACTCATGATCCAATAAGGAAAGGTAATTTAAAGAGTTGAAATGCAAGAATTGTACTTGACACAACCTAGAGTTTCTACCCATTTCTTTCCAGCCAATGAGAACCATAGAAGGCAACTAATGATATCAAAATCTTCATTATAATTTTTCAGACCAAACCCTAGATCCTTAGTTGTATTCCTAAATCTGAAAAGATCTTTACTCAACCGTAGCTCTGATACCATGTTGGTATTTTCAGACTTTCACCAAGGAATATATTCGATCTAGAGATCTAACAAAACTAAACATAGGGTATGAATAAATAAACAAGAAGGAAGATAATACCCAGATTGTAACTCAGAGATCCGTCCTTGGAATCTGATCCTTTATATTCTTCTAGATCTGCCCTAATTGTCCATCTAGGGTTGCTTTAGATCTGCCTTTAATTTACTCCAATTCTGCCCTAAATCACTACTCCTAGGGCTGCTACAATTTGCCCATCTCTGCTGCAAATTCGGTTTGCCCTAGGTCTGCTCCAAATTCGCTGCTACCTCCATAAATTCTCTGCTGCCTTCATAATTCGCAAGTCAAATCTTGGGGAGAGAAGACACATTATGTTTTTGGTGCTCTCTTGCTCTCAAAATCGATTCCTATATATATGAGAATATAATCAAAATAGTCATCCTCAAGGAGGGCCGACTTGTCCAAATAATGGACCCTTTTTAATTATAAATCACAATATATATTAAATATTTTTTACTTTATAACAATACTATTATCATTATAAAATCGACAGTTTAGGGTGTTAATTAATAATAAATAATTATTAATTCTGCAGTCCAAGTTTGATCTAAGCCGACAGGCTATAAATATTAACATCTTTAAAACTTCAAAAGTTGAATATTTAGTTTTTTTGTATTCAAGAATCAAGTCTTTCATTATTAATTTGGAACTCTAATCTATAATTATTAATAATCTTTTTCTACTTTTCAATTGTAGCTGGCAGAGCCCTTGGTTAGAGTTCTCCGCTTGGTAGATGGGGATCAAACCCCAATGGGGTATCTTTATGAGGCCATGGATAGAGCCAAAGAGGCTGTTAAAAATTACTACAAGGAGAACAGCCTAAAATTTGACCCCATCTGGGAAATTATTGATAGCAAGTGGAACAATCAGCTCCACCAACCCATTCATGCAGCGGGGTACTTCCCCAACCCTTATTTTCGCTTCTCTCCATCCTACGAGGATCCCAATGGAGAGGTCATGGAGAGCTTCACTAAATGCATGCAGAGGATGGTGCCTGAGGTTGAGGTGAGAGACCCCATTGTGGCCGAGATGGAAGTGTATCAGAATGCAACGAGCAAGCTATTCTCCTCAGACTTGGCAAGAAGAGGAAGAAAGACTCAAACCCCGGGTACAATATTTGGATTTTTGGTGTCTTTCACATGCATGATAAGTAGATAAAAACTAAGTTACTAAAACATATTTTCACCTTGCTTTCTAACTCTTTAATATTTATCTTGCAGATGCTTGGTGGCAAAATTGGGGTGGGAATGTCCCAAATCTGCAAAAACTTGCCTTGCGCATCTTATGTCAACCATGTAGCTCATCTAGTTGTGAGCGTAATTGGAGCTTATTTGAGGCCATTCACACGAAGAAGAGGAACAAGTTAGCACAGAAATGCCTCAATGACCTTGTTTATGTGCAATATAACCTTAAGTTGCGCATAAGAAAGGTAGAGTTACCACCAGCAGGGCCACTTGATTTGGATGACATAGATCCGTACTGTGATTGGACATCACAAGAGCAGCCTCCATTGTTCAGAGACGATGACATCTATGATTTGAAGAGGCAGGCTATGGAGGAGGATGGATTCACAACAGGATTGGATGACATTCAGGAGGATGATCATGAGAGCACTGAGAGTGAGGAGGATACAGATGATGAGGAGTCATTGCCAGTGTCAGCACCATCTACATCTAGCCAGTTGTATAGAGGGAGGTGGCACAGCCACAGCGGACTACTAGGGCTAGACCCCCTCCCACTCCTGTAGTTTTTACTAGAGCTACTGGGAAGGGGAAGAGGAAGATGTAGACTAGTTTGATATTGTGCTAGGCATATGTATTTGCTTATAGTTTTACAAAGACAATTTGTTGTTTTTAGTTTTCTTCAGAGTTCAGACTATCAGACTATGGCTACCAACCATGAGCATTCCACATGAGGATGCAATTTTGATACATATTTGCATTTATATATATCTAGATCAGCTTGTTTGGTTTGTTTACTCATTTACTAACTCATTAAATGAATCTCCTTATTGAATTTTGCAAAAAAAATGCATTTCTAATTAAATTTAAGCCAATTTTTTAAGTTCCCGAGAAGTTTGCTGATAAGTTCCCGACTTATCTCCGATATCTCCCAATATTTATTTTTTTTGCCCTCGGCGATAAGTTGCCGATAACGATATTTTGAACTATGGTTAATATTAAAGCCTAGGTTCAAAGGGCAGAAATATGAAGTGAGTCAAATGTTTTTTGGAGGAAGTTTCATTTATAAAAGGCATCATTGGCTTTCAAAGATCATTATGCTAGCTATCAATTTTGTTATGGTTTTACTATCTGCAAGGAAGCAAACTTCTTGCTTTTCTCATGACGAAACCCCTGAGGTTTGAAATTGGATGCAACCCCAAGTTTCTTTGATCAATTTGCATCCATTCTGGTCATAGGATCACAAGCTGCAAATACACATCATTTCAATGGAAAGAAAGAGCCAAATATCTGCATCAACATGCCAAAGATTTAAAGGGTTTGATCAGACAATTCAGACACCTTCCCCCAAATCAGAATCACAGTTCATTCATTAGTCACAGGAATACGCAGATGTTTCTTCAATCAATCAGATTACTTAATCGCAGAAATTATGTATGTCATTTGGTGAATTCATTCCAGTTTCAGATTTTTCAGCTGCATGTTGTAATAATCACAACATATCTTAGACATTGATTAAGGTCAGCCATTTCCAGTACAATCCTTTAATTCTAATATGTTGCATGTTTGAGAAAACGTATTTCTTGTAATTCCATTTCAAATTCAATTTATGTTATTGTTTGCACTTAATGATCATGCTCACAAACCAAGTTTTGCAATGAATTAAATCAAACACAAAAGAAATAGCTTCTCTGAAAATCGTGGTTAGATCATTTCAGTGGTATTAGAGCCACCTTTCCTGCCAGCCTGTGTGGTATTCTTTGTGCATGTCAGTTTGGGATCTGAGTGGTTGCATGTCAAAAATCATGATTGCATGTTACTCCTAATCAAATGCATGTCAATTTAAAGTGGTTGTATGCACTCTATAAGGTTTGAACAGCACAAGTATAACACAAGAAGTAGGTCTAGACAGCAAGTGGAGGGAGTTGGAAGCAACCCAATTGAAACAGTGATGGGAGAAAGAAGAGCAGAAAGCCGACCAAGGGACATGAATAATCAACTCAATGATTTTCTGACAGTCTTTGCCCAAAAACAGCAACAAATGCTACAACAATTTCAGGATTGTATGATCACAGCTGAGTCAATTGAGAGTTGATCGTACAAGGTCAAGAAGGTCTGGTAGTGAACATAGCAAAAGTGAAGCCGGCCATGGGAACCAAGACAAAGCAGCTTCTAATGTTGTGAGGACAGCAGATACAAGCTTTGATCAACCATTATGTCCTACATGTCTACCTCGTCAAATTGAAAGAGAAACAATTCCAGAGCAAAAGGAAGCAGAGACACACATCACAGATGATATTCTGGAAGCCTGTGCTGAATACATGCACCTTCCAGCTAATGTAAGGTAGCTAATTTACTTAAATCAGATCGTGAACCAGCATAAGGACAAGGCTAGAAACCATCTGGAAATGCAAAACAGGGGGCCTAGAGGGCAAGTTAGGCAGAGCACTCAGCCTGTGGAATATAAGGATGCCTTAAAAAAATATTCTATACTAACCTTTAATGGAACCGGAGAGATAACAACAAGGTCATGGGTTCATAAGCTAGACACAATCTTGGCACTCAAGCCCGTGGAAGAGGAAAAGGCAATACAATTTACTACGTAGCATATGACTAGTGGCACCATGGACTAGTTTCCCGGGATCATGTCATGATACATTCCTATGAAGAATTGGTGAAAAGGCTGATTACTCGGTTTGACAGAAAATATATAGAAGTCTACTACAAGGAATTGGCCCAATTGAAGCAGGTAGGACAAGTAGAAACTTACATCAAAGAGTCCCACAAATATTTCATAATAGTTCTTCATAAGTCACAAAAAAGAGTCACAATGCTTTTTGTAGAAAGCTTAAGTGACAAGTTAAAAGGTTTGGTTAAGGCTCATACGCCTAATACATAAGATGATGCTATTGGTTTAGCCCTTGACTTGGAGATCACAGCCTCTTATCAACCACCAAACAAAGGTTTCAGCCCATGGAAATCTAATAAGAAAAGTTTTAATCAGCAAAAGAACATAAGTTTCAATCAGCAAAAGAACATACCTTCCAAAGCTGAATAGGAGTCAAGGAATAAACTAAAAAGGAGAAAATTATGATTCTCTTGCAAGGAGCCGTGGGAGTCGGGTCATCGTTGTCTTGGAAAAGGCAAGGTGCATTTGATTTAGGTCTATTCTCATGGTGAGGATCAAGATGAGCGAGAAGATAGTAATGATGAGGATGTTGAACAAGAGAATCAGCCCCGGTAAATAGAACTGGAGGATACTACACTCAGAGAGACTCCACGCATTGCCACTTTATCTGAGTACCTCGCAGTTGTCCTTTCCGGCTAAAAGGTATCCCAAACGGACAACGGATGGTATGTTTAGTGGACAGTGGAGCCACGCATAATTTTATTGATGAGGGACTAGTGATTAAACATGGACTTCAAGCTGAGGAGTTTCCTAAATTCAATGTTATAGTTGCAAATGGTTTCGCACTGAGTTGCACTCAAGTAGTTCCATAGCTGAATATACAGATTGGAGATTACACATTGACGGGTGACTTTTATGTGCTTGGACTGAGCAATGTGGATGTCATTGGAACTATAGTGGATAGAGTCACTTGAACGGTATGCTTAAGACTTTATGCAGATGCAGTTGGAACTCATGGTTGACGGTAAGAAAATTGTGCTTAAGGCTATGGCAAATGGCAGTCCACAAGTGGTTTCAGCAAGGAGGGTGGAAGCTCTATTCAACATGATGAGGTGGAGTGGGCAGCCCAGTGTTTTGTATCCAGCAAATCTTCCCCCAACAATGAGCCACAGTATCACATTGATATCCAAATTGTGTTGGATAAGCATAGTGCAATGTTTGGAGACCACCTGGTCGTCCACCTGATCATGGGTTTGAGCATGTCATTGAGCTTGAGAGGGTGCAAAGCTACTTATCACTACGCCCTACAGACACCCATGCCATTTTAAGGAGATTAAAAAAACAATCTATGAACTATTAAAATGGGTCACATACGTTCTCGTTCCAGCCCTTTCACTTCTTTAGTTGTATTGGTCAAGAAGAAGGATGGAGCACTACGCATGTGCATAAAGTACAAAGCACTAAACAAGAAGACCATAAAGAACAAGTGCCCCATTTCTAGGATCGATGAGCTTCTAGATGAGCTACACGGGGTTGTGTACTTTCCTAAAATCAATCTTCGTTTGGGCTATCATCAGACTACTGTTCAGGAAGAAGATATACATAAGACTGCTTTCCATTGTCACTACGAGCAATTCGAGTTCCTTGTCATGCCATTTGGACTCACAAATGCACCAACAATGTTTCAATCTTGCATGAGCCACACCTTCCATGAACAATTGCAGAAATATGTTTTGGTCTTCTTTGATGACATATTGATATACATCCAGTGTTACCCCAAGTTTCCGGGACGGGGACGCCGGGACACGGGAGGAAGGGTTTCTGAGACGGCAATTTTTTTTGCCGATTGTGGGGACGGCAAAGGGGACGTCTATATAAATATAGAGAAATTTTTAAATATATAAGGAAATGTGCAAATATACATTACATTCATTTGAAAATATGGACAATGCATGCCATTTAAACATCATAGAACCTTAACATACAACATTTCAATGCCATTTAGTAAATACTAAAAGAAAAACTATAGTCTAACTCTATTATGCATTCATAAAACTGAAAATTTGAAATTTCAATTCATTGTCGGGGTGGGGACGTCCCCAAGACATCCCCAAGTCCCAAAAACATCCCCGTTCCGGAATCTTGGGGATTTAGGCAGGGGATGCGTCTCGGGGTAACCCTATATACATCAAGACTTGGAATGATCATTGCAGCATTTGGATGTAGTTTTGAATATCATGGAGGCACAGTCTCTATTTGCGAAGGCTTCCAAATGTGAGTTCGGTATGACTGAGATTCTTTATCTGGGACATGTGATTAGAGTTGATGGTGTTAAGGTACACCAAGAGAAAATTCAAGCAATTTTAGATTGGTCACATCTGAAGAACATATCCAAATTGAGAGGATTCTTGGGTTTGAGTTGTTATTACAGGATATTTGTGTGAGGTTTCTCACAATTGGCATCACCATTGACAGATCTTACTAAGGAGGGTGCATTTCATTGATCTAGTGAGGCACAAGTTACATTTGACAAACTCAAGAAAGTCATGAACACATGCCTAATATTGGCACTACCTGACTTCACACAATCATTTGTTGTTGAGTGTGATACATCGGGTTAGGGGATTGGTGTAGTTCTAATGCAAAATAGGCACCCTACTGCATTCAAGAGCAGGAAACTCAGAGATCCAGAGAGATTGTACTCAACTTATGATAAGGAGATGCTATCTATCATGCACATACTAGCTAAGTTTAGACAGTATCTAGTGGGTGCAAAGTTTGTTGTCAGGATTAATCACAACAGACTTGAGCATTTCCTGGAATGGAAAGATCTCAATGAACGGCAACAAAGATGAGTAAGAAAAATGCAGGTGTACAATTTTGATGTGGAATTTATCAAGGGAAAAAGAATATTGTTGTTGATGCTCTTTCCAAGAAACCCACCCTCTGCTCTCTCATCAAGATTTCAACTGGTTGGAAATCTCAATTGCTGGCCAAGTATTCCAAAAACACATTTGCTTGTGATTTGGTTAATGGACGGGTGCAAGATGACAGGTATTTTGTAGTAGATGATGTGATTTATTATAAGAACAGAATCTATTGTGTACCAGGATCTAAATTGAAAGACAAGGTTATGAGGGTGTTGCATGATAGCCCTCTAGCAAAACATCCAGGTTTCTTCAAAACATATCGTCAAGTACGGGAGAGATTCTCCTGGAAGGGTCTTAAGTACGATGTGTTGTAGCATGACCGGGAGTGTTTGACTTGCCAACAGAACAAGTCAGAATACACCTATCTTGTAGGCCTTCTCAATCATTGCCCACACCTGAACTGGGAAGGAATATCCAAGGATTTTATTATAGGACTTCCACGAGTTTAGGGGAAAGAATATATCTTTGTAGTTGTGGACAACTTGACAAAGTATTCAAATTTCTTCGCCATTGCTACAAATTATTCAGCACCTCAAGTTGCAGATTTATTTTTTAGGGAGGTGTTCAGGTTGCATGATCTTCCTAAGACCATAGTGATCAGGACAGCCAATTTTTCAGTATGTTTTGGCAGGAGTTGTTTTGATTGGCACGTATATAATTGACACCAAGCACCAGCTACCACCCTCAAACAAATGGACAGACAAAAATTGTAAATAAGTGGATTGAGGGCTATCTTAGAAATTATGTTTTAGGACAGCAACGTGCTTGGATTAGATGGCTTCACTTAGGTGAGTCTTGTTACAATACCACCTTTCATATGTCAAGTGGCATATCTCCATCTTGTGCCTTGTACGGGTATGATGCTTTATCATTTGTAAACTTGGCATTTGATGATAGTAAGGTCCCTATTGCGAAGGAGATAATTTAGAGTTATCAGGATATTCTCAAGACACTGAAAGATAACATTCAACATGCCCAGAATCAACAGAATATGTATGCAGACAGGCATAGAGTAGAGAGATCATTTGAGGTTGGGGACTTGGTTTTCTTTCATCTACAACCGTACAGGCAATCCACACTGAAGAAGAGTGGTGCAGAAAAACTAAAACCAGGTTTCTATGGGCCTTACAGGATACTAAGGAGAGTTGGAGAGGTTGCATACGAGATGGAGCTTCCACATGGCAGCAAAATACATAATGTGTTTCATGTTTCATGTCTCAAGAAGGCATTGGGCCAACACAAAGTTGTTTCTCCACAATTGCCTCCATTAGATGAAGAAGGGAATTTAGTATTAGTTCTTGAAGGTATTACTGATTGGAGACAGAGGAAATTGAGAAACAAGGTGGTCCAAGAATACTTGATCAAATGGGAAGATTTTCCAATTGAAGATACCACTTGGGAAGGAGAGGAAATCCTACAGCATCCCAATTTGTGATTGCATAAGGACCAGATATCCCAGGAAGGGAGGACTGTAATATCCCCTTCCGAGTGATGGGTAGCAAAGAGGAAATATCTAGCCTTTTCCATATCTTGAGGCTAGAAAATTAATTAAATAGTAAGGGAATGAGTGAATAATTAAATATTACCCCAAAAAGCTAAAGTCTATTTGCAATATATTTAATTATTCATTATGTACTAAAGAGGGGGCCACTTTTAAATTACAATGTTATTATTACTAGGCAATATCTCATGGTGGGCTCTCTAATAATTAATGTTAATATTAAAGCCTAGGTGCAAAGGCCAAAAATATGAAGTGAGTCGAATGTTTTCTTGGAGGAAGTTTCATTTATAAAGGCATCATTGGGTTTCAAAGATCATTATGCTATCTATCAATTTTGTTATGGTTTTACACTCTGCAAGGAAGCGAACTTCTTGCTTTTCTCAAGACGAGACCCCTGAGGTTTGAACTTGGATGCAACCCCAAGTTTCTTTGATCAATCTGCATCCATTTTGGTCATATTATCACAAGCTGCAAATACAGATCATTTCAGTGGAAAGAAAGAGCCAAAAATCTGCATCAATCCGCCAAAAGATTTAAAGGGTTCGATCAGACAATTCAAACGCCTTCCTCCAAATCAGAATCACAGTTCATTCATTAGTCACAGGAATACGCAGAAGTTTCTTCAATCAATCAGATTGCTTAGTCGCAGAAATTCTGTACGTCATTTGGTGAATTCATTCCAGTTTCAGATTTTTCAGCTGCATGTTGTAATCATTACAACATATCTCAGACATTGATTAAGGTCAGCCATTTGCAGTACATTTTTTAATTCTAATATGTTGCATGTTTGTATGACAAGCAATGAGCAATAGACTAGTAGGGAATAGAGTTACCGCTTGAGAAAATGTCTTTCTTGTAATTCCATTTCAAATACAATTTATGTTATTGTTCGCAATTAATGGTCATGTTCACATACCAAGTTTTGCAATGAATTAAATCCAACACAAGAAAAAGCTTTTGTGAAAATCGTGGTTCAATCATTTCAGATTGCAGTAGATTCATCAAATTCAAAGAAAAGGATCGTGCAAGGAAATATGGATGTGGAAAATATGTCAGATGGCAAGCCTATCTCAATCAATTCAATTGTAATGCTGAACATATTTCAGGAAAGAACACCATTTATGCTGATGTCTTAGCAGGAAACCTTCAAGGTTATTCATGAACACCAGTGCCAACTCTTCTTAGCCAGGTTTCAACATTGAGAAAAGCTTTATCGTTTCCTTTAGAAAATTGCGATATTATCTCTCCATTAAATGCAACAAGTAAGCTTGAAAATATGGGATATATCTCTCCACCTAATCTACACAGTGAAAGTCGAGATTTCTCAATCTTAATGCTCTAGACTGAAACAGTATTCTGGTACCTGATTGATTTGGTTAGGAGACCATATTGTAATTGGATTATTACTAGTTGGGCGCAGAATTCTGAAACTCTCAGAGAATTTTTTATTATGTAGATCCTGATGAGATTAATCCTGGTTAGTGATTACAACTTCTCCAAAATAATTGTTCACACTGTTATTATTCTCAGAAGCTGATGCGTAGCATCCAGCTCTGGAAGCGGGATGCGGATGTGTTCAAGTGTTGAAGCAGAGCCGAGTGCCCTATGGATGCCACCCAGAAGCGCATCCTGGGCGCCCGGATGTGTTGTGATGCGCTCAGTTGAAGCGGAGCCGAGTGCCCTGTGGATGCCACCTGGAAGCGCATCCTGGGCGCTCGGATGTGTTGTGATGCGCTCAAGCACGTCAGTGCATCACAACACATTCAGCCACCCAGGATACACTTTTGGGTGGCATCCACAGGGCACCCAGGCGCATCAAAAAAAATCCACAGGCCCAAACGTGTTTTTGGGCAAAAAAGTAACTTAAAAACACAATAAAACATGTGTTAAAAACAATTTTTTAATGATTCTTTGTCTCCTAAACCCTAAAACAGCCCTAAAAGAGGACATTCAAACATTTTCCTTCTCATTTTTTCAACATCAAAGGTAAGCATTTGATCCCATTCTTGAGTTCTTTAATGGATTTTTTTGAGGTTTTGATGAATTTTTTCAAGTTTGGGAAGAAATATTTCAAGTTTTTTTAATTTTATTTTTTTTAAAATAATGAAACAAGTTTAGCTATTTGTTTTAGACTATTTTTGTATCATTGTTTTGCACTTGTAAGCTTGATGTTCATAGTTTGTTTCTAAATTATATTTATTTATTTTCTTATTATAGCAAGGAAATCGATTGTATTGTGCAAGAATGGCCACCACCGGTAGTCAAAGTTCAGTGGGAGGGCAAAGTACCGATAATTTTAATATTGATGTAGGATCTCCTTTATGGAGACATACCATAAGAGTATCACAGGTTTCAAGAGATGGCTCGTATCTTTGGAAGTGCAATTATTGTCAAAGTGACAAAGGCAAACCATTCAATAGCTCATATTCCCGGGTCAAACTTCATTTTATGGGCCCTACTGGAAAAGGTATTGCAATGTGCAAAGGCACGGGTGGGAAGGGGATGTCTAATGCACAAATAGCTTCATTTGTAAAAGAACAAGAGGCTGATAATTTGGTTAAAAGATCAAAACAAAAATTTTATCAACCTCCATCCGGAAAGAACAAAATGCAATTACCCAATGAACCAATTGTCTCCTCCAAACATCCATTCTTGCAAGTACCTGTCTCGGGAGAGGAAGAGAAAGAAGTAGAAATTACAGCCCGCAAAAGAGGCTCATTGGATAGTGCATTTAAAATGGAGGCAAGAGAGCTTGTTGATGAAGCCATTGCACGTTGTCTCTATGCCAATGGTCTTCCTTTCAACTTGGTAAGATCACCATATTGGAAGGAAATGGTGGAAGCCATCAATAAAGCCCCAGCTGATTACGTAAGTCCCGAGTATGAAAAGGTGCGTACCACTCTGTTGCAAAAAGAGAGGACTTCTATAGAGAGGGCTCTTCAACCAATTAAACATTCTTGGAAAACTTCGGGTATAACTATTGTGTCTGATGGATGGAAAGATACAAGAAATCGACCATTGATTAATGTGATTGCAATGTCCCCCAAAGGGTCAATGTTTTTGAGGGCAGTTGATTGTGAAGGGCAAGTGAAGGATTCACAGTTCATTTGTAGAGTTCTCATTGAGGCCATAGAGATGGTGGGTAGTGAGAATGTGGTACAGGTGATTACAGACAATGCCAAAAATTGTAGGGGTGCAGGTGCTTTGATTGAGGGTCGGTATGACCATATTTTTTGGACACCATGCACAGTACACTCCCTTAACTTGATCATGCAACAAATTGGCACTCAAATAGATTGGGTGAAGCAAATTTACCAAGAGGGGGAGGAGATACAAATGTTTGTGACAAACCACCACATGTCACAATCCATATTTAGATCATTCTCCAAATTGGAGCTGCTAAAGGTAAATACAAATTGTAATTACTAAATTAGTAAATTTCATTTATTTATTTAATTTGAATAAATTTTATGTTCATGTTCAATTATCAAATTGTATATAACTTTGCTTAATATTTATTGACATATTGTTAACTTGCTTTATGCTTAGGTTGCTGAGACCTGTTTTGCGTCTCATACTATTGTTATGAGACGACTTGTCAAGGTGCAAACAGCATTAAGCCAAATGGTTATTTCTAACCAATGGGGTATATGGAAGGCTTCAAATTTAGAAAGAGCCCAAAAGGTCAAGGCTTTGGTCTTGGATGACAGTTGGTGGGCTCGTGTGCAATTTGTATTGGATTTCACCGACCCTATCATGACCATGCTCCGCTTTGCCGATACAAATACACCTTGCTTGGGGGATGTGTATGATGGCATGGACACCATGGTTGAGAAGGTAAAAGTTTCCATACAAAAACATGAGAATGACCCCACAGAATGTGAAGCCTTATGCAATAAGGTGGAGGCAATCATTCATCATCGTTGGAAGAAGATGACTATCCCATTGCACCTCCTCGCATATGCCTTATCTCCAAGGTACTATAGTGAGCAAGTACTTGGTATGCCAGGAAGAGTTGCACCATATGCGGATAAAGAAGTTGCTAATGGGTGCTACAAAGCTTTTACAAGGCTCTTCCTAGATGATGAAATGCACGACACAATGAGGCAAGAATTTGGCTTATTTGCTTCGGGTTTTAAAATGTCTCCATTTGCAATAAAGGACCAATATAAAATAGGAGCTATCACTTGGTGGTACATGTATGGTCAACCATACAAGCATCTACAAGGTCTTGCAATCAAGATCCTGTCACAAGTTTTCTTTTGTTTTTTGTTTACCACTTGTATTCTACAATTTAGTGTTTAACATTCTTTAAATTGTTTTTCATTTGTATGTTTAATTTTGTGAACACTATCCAAGTTGCAAGTTCTTCTGCTGCTGAAAGGAATTGGAGTACATACTCCTATATCCATTCAGTGAAGCGCAACCGGTTGGGCTCAAAGAAAGCTGAGGACTTGGTTTACATTCATACCAACTTGCGTCTTTTGTCACGTAACGAGAATGAATACAAGGGTCAACCAAGCTTTGGGATGTAGCCCCTGAGTGTGCAAACTTGGATGCAACGCTTCATGATCTTACTACAGTCACAGAGGATGGTGATGATACCATGACACATGGTGCATCTAGCACCAGCGGAACCATTCTTGGTTCAAATGATCTTGAACTTGCAGCAATTTCAAGATAATGAGAATGCGGATTTTCTTGAGAATCCTTATGATTCTCAATCTGATTAGTGAATCTTGAGTCTTGACTCTTGAATCCTTGATTGATAAACAATGAAACATTGAATGATGAACTAAGTTTTGAGTTTGTAATTAGTTATTGAACTTTCAATTTGAATATTTGTGTCTATGAAGTTTTAAGTTGAAGTTGTTGAACTATCGAATATGAAATATCGTGAATCTTAATCAATGGTGAAGTATCATTATTCTAATAATCTGATTCATACTACTAAATGATTTATTTTTGTATATTTTTTATTTCTGGCACTTCTTTGCATATATATATATATATATATATATATATATATATATATATATATACACACGCATCCAAATGCATCCGCATCCCCTCAAAAAAAAAATTTCACGCATCCGCACCCGAAACGGTAACTTTGTTATTATTAACATGAAGTTAAGATGGGAATCATATTTCTCTGTTCATCTTTTATATGTCGATGGAAAGTAGCACTGATATCTTAGGCATCGATTTCAACTCAGGCCATCATGGAGACTTGTTGAAGAAATTGACATCTATGATGCTTTTGAACCAGAGATTCCTTTTCCAAAATCTGACTTGTCAGTTGATAGCTGTGATGTGACATTCCACCCTGGAGCTGGATAAAACAAAAGCAATCTATTATAATTGTACTATATGAAGATGTGGTGGACCCATATGTTTACCACTTAAATAAAGTTTAGTTGTGCTTAATGTATTGACAGAAAATGTTGGCCATTTGGTATGATATTCCTCCTACTCTAATAATATAGTAATCCGTTAGTGTTTGTAACATAGTTCCCAAACTCGCCAAGACTTTGTGAGGTCCGAGTTAGGTGACCCTTGCCAAGTCCTAGGCGAGAAACCAGGAATGGTTGTGGAATTTGGCTTTATGCCTGCAGATTGCATTTGCTCAGTAGTTTCTAAAGCTTTATCAATGAATGTATTTTGTGGATATCGCGCAATCGTCGCATTCCATGAGATAACACCTCTTTTTGAGGGATTTTGGCAAGCAGTTCACGTTCCTTGTCTATGCTTCCCTATTTTGCATACATGTCTAGTAGGGCAGTTGCGATGACAACATTTGAAAATCCCTGTCTAGGTGTCCATGCACTCCAAGCTATCTAGAATGAATTACATCTTATATTGCCTGATAATTGGCGCAACACAGGTGTATATGTATGTATCTATACATATATCCCAAGCTGTCTAAAATGTGTGTGTAATTGCCGAGTCTTGCTGAGTCTTTGCCGAGTTTGAGTCTCGTTTCTAGGGTTTGTAATCTTTGGATGGTACCGGATCCTCAGGTAACCATAGATTACTATAAATAAGTACTTAAGGAATCAAGTTTTCCATCAAATTCTCCTGAGTCTAGTACTAAAGTCTTAGGGAGTCTGCAGATATTCTCGTATGCTCTCCTCTTGCATTCCCATATGACCTTGAGAATCAAAAAAGAATAGAGGCAAATAGTTTGTAAGAGTCTGAGTCTTTAAGGACTGCTGGTGAGTACATTCAAATGTTGAGGATGCATGTCTTCCAGTTTGTTGAATTTAACAGGTACAACATATGCTTCCAACATCACATTGTTCGTAAAGATGAATTTTCAACTGAGCCTGTCTGATTGACAAACTACATCCTATACACAGAGGTACTAGCTTAGTCAAAAAAAAGCTATTATCACATAGTGCAAAGGGTACAAAGATCATTATCGTATCTTGATTAAATGGAAACAGATTATTTTATAATCCACAATACCGAACAATCTGTTTTGGGGTCTACAGATGACTTATATACTATATGAGACTATCTTGTAACCCACATAGGAGACACCTAACTGTGCTATAAACAAGGTGTATATACCTTACCCCCTGCAGGATTTGAAGTTGGTCCCCATTTGGCATCTGACAAGTGGGAAGTAAAAGAATCATGTTCTTCCTGCTCTCAGCCCTTCACTAGAGTTGAGGGTATATATACAGGATTTCCTTTTCTAGTCAACTATTTGTAACAGATCTACTGAACAAAAATTGATTTTGTTATAGGATTATCTATATAAGCCGAGACAACTTGGTTTGAAGCATCATAATGATCACAGTTGTTCAATAATTTGCATCATAATCAAATTTCAAATTACATCATCAAATGAAGTTTAATTACTGTGTTGTGCCTTTGCATGATATACATCTTTGCGTATACTTTGTTTGGCTCCCATTGTAAGCTATTTACAGAGGAAAAAGACTATGCATTTTGTAAACATTCTGGAACTGAAGTCTGCAATTATCACTGTTTTGGCATGCTAACAGGCAATTTGATCAGAACCAGTGGGTTATTTCAGGTGTCAATCACGTATAAAGATATGGTTTGCAAGCAACCTTCAATTTCATGCTCTCTAATATTTTACCAAAATTGGCTTCAATTGATTCAATGTAACGGGTTTTGAATCATTTGTTGAAATTTATGGCTTGGAAAGGATAGGAATATTATACCGTCATTATGCCTAAAAATATCTTCCAGCGTACACATTCAGCTGTATCCAATGTCTGGTTTGAAGTCATTTAATACATAGGACCTTTTCTTCTTTTTATCCTATTAAAGGAAAATGACAGTTCATTCTTGTTGTGTTCTTATGATGCCCTGCATTTTCCAGGGTAAAAATTGGGATGTATTGTAGCATCATGATTAGTCTATACAGAAATACTGGCAGCAAAGGTGGCACTTTGTACATTAGAACACTGAAACATGGCTGTCTAATATTTGTATGTTTTGCAATTTCATTACAGTGAACCTGACTGGGTCTGCACTAGTTCCATAGAGATCATTATTTCAAATCTAGAGGGAGTCCATTGCACAAGGCGGATGAAGAAAAGTTAACAATCCTCCTAAAAGCTTTCACAAGGAAAAGCTCGCTCACAAATCAAATTTGTGTGTCGCCCGGGGGTTGATCTTAACATGGGTTAACCTTCTTTGGTTGTATCATGCAGCATTTTGCATTAGGGGCCTAATGAAGTACAAATCATGTTAATTAATCAGGAATACATAGTACATGTTGCACAGTAATTCTTTTAATTTTGAAAATTTGATGTATGGCAATGTGATTTTTCTATATTTTGGAGCTCACCAAACTATTTATAGATTTCCAATTTGGGAAATTGCTGCAGGTTCTCTACAGCAATCCACAACGCAAAAGAAATCACACAATTTTCTGTGCCTTGAGAACTAGGGGACTTTGGACTCTGCTACTTGTAACCACTAATAGATTTTAAAAGGTTACATTACTCAAATCTTTCTGAGGTCACGTTAAAAAGTGGCTCAGGAATTAGACACATAAGCGAAACAAATTACAGTGGCAACTATGCCTTCTATAATTTGATAGAAATTTGAGATGTCTGAATTTCTGGAAATCCCATCTATAGTCCAATTTAAGATATTTCTAGACTGCTCGCTGCTCAATCTAGAATATTTTTCTACACTGCAAATTACCTTAGCCTCCATACTAGAAACTTCAACAATATTCCAGAAAACAAAGATCTGGCACCTATACCTTCTTGAAATTTCTATTTGCCACATTTCTAACTGTCAAAAATTCCATAACTGCTGCCAAATGAGTAAAAACACAGAAACTATAAAATAGTCCATGCAGAATCTTCTAAATCAAAGTTTGCTCAAACCATAGTACACGCCAGTACCTATATGTTGTTGAATAAACAGTTTGGAAGGTCTTAGCAACAAGATATGTCTCTCATGATTCAGGACAATGATTCTCATACCACATTTAGTACAGTAAAGGGATTCATCTGAGGCCCAAAAGAGGCATGTTGATTTTGTTCTGGATCTTAGACTGGTAACTCTGGCCTTTATAGAAACTTATTAAATATCATTTTTGGAAATCAACTGTGTCAAAGTATCAATTATGTGTTGGATTTTACTGAATCCATTTCCAAGACAAAAATCAGCCTGTCGAGTCTCTGCTAAGAGCCACTTTGGTAATATATTAGATGTGAAATTGTTCTTTGCATCGTATTGACAGGCAGAGCTCCTGCTAAGAGAAAAGACAACGATTTAATACCTCTGATTGAGTTTAAATAGAATTCCAATTAGTGAAGGATGTAAAATATGTTAAACTTGGAGAAGGGTGATAGAACTGCCCTGAGCTGCAAGTACTGGGAGTTGTCATCTCACAGTTTGCTCATATGATGATATTTTTTTACTCTTAGGAGTTACCACCGGTCATCATCAATCAATTCTTTGGAAAATTCTTAAAAGTAGTATCTGGATTTTTCAAAACAGCATGAAAATTGATTTTATGAAGGTAACAAATCCACTACAGTGGTTTTAGCTTTAATTTCATCCAACAGTGAAGAGATTGCATTTAACCAAATGCCTGAAGCATATGAAGACAAGTCATTCCTATCATAGATTAATATGTTTTTTCAGTCATTAAGTTGTTTCTTCTTTTAACAAAAATTAATTAACAGTTGATTTCATAGTTGTTCTTGTCTTATACATTGCTTAATTTCATACTTCATTTCTTTACAGCAACAAGTAGTGGCATTTAATGGTCATCATTTCCACTCAGGTACAACATCTAAGCACATTTTCAGCGCCCTCCAGTTCAACTTCCACTGCTTCCATGCTAATCCAACTGAATTGCAACAGCTAACTATTTCAGAGGAATTCTGATGCCATACCAAACTTCATCTCTAATATTTTCTTTTTGAAGTGCATCCTATTCATTTGAACACCTCTTAGTGGTTTTATTATGCATCAAATAAAATGCATTCTTCTGTGCCACTAGATACAGCATAAACTGCTGCGTCAATTAGAATATTTTAGATTCTATTAATATTTTAGTATCTTTTGCTATTTTTAGCTAGCTCTGTAGAATCTTTTAATAATGGTCATTTAGGTGTTCGATTTATTATTTTATTTTAATCTTCTATTTTTAGAAGACTTTAGCTTCAATTTGAAGCTCTTGTAAATTGTGATATGTACCAGTTGAATCTATTAATTCAATCAAGAAGCAATTTCAAGTTTCAGGGTCACATACATAGATCTACCAAGTTGAGTTCATTAAATTTGGAATGAGATTTTTTTCTATATCAAACACCTTTGGAGATGCTTTGAACCTTCTACCCGAAGTGATATTACAGTTTTTTCACCAAAGGAATTTAAAACTTCTTGCCCATACAAAATAGAAACGGATTCTTTCTTTGGTCAGCAGCCAATAGTTAGAAATCAGGACAAAGCTGCTAGCCAGCCTTGATTATTAGACAACTTTATTTTAGCTACTAATTGGATAATCCAAATAAGAGCTATTATTCAGAAAGACATTTTAGCAGTTGAGACCAGGACTCAATCTCAACAAGGTTAATCAATTTTGGTCACCTTCATAATTTTCATTAATAGTTATCTTCAAATATGTCACGTCCCCTGTTTGAAACCATAATCGTGATATCACCATCCTTTTTCATATCATTTCAATTTTGTGAAGTCTCTAGGAGAGACAAAATTGCAAAGGTGTGTCAAAAAGATCATACAGGAAGAGAATCAATAATAGCTAGAAGCCTAGAAGACTAATACCTAATAGTTAAAATATGTTATATATAAGCTAAGCATCAATCAAGCATTCACTAATATGAAATCAATTCAACAAGGGAATCAAGGATTATCAAGTAGAGAACATATCACTATCAATCAGAAATGTCTTAGGTATCAATCGTACATGAAAAGAGGGTGCAAGTCATCAGTTAGCAAATATGGGGAAAATTAAAAGCATATCGATGCTACCATCAATTAGCAACCAAATCAATTAACTACACAAGACTAAAATCATCAATAGACAATACTGCCTAAAACCCAAGTCACACATATTACCTCTGCATCGATAAAAATAATATGGAAGTAAACATGGAAGATCATTAAGCCACAATGAAGAGTTCTTCATCCAACGAGAAGTCATGACAAATCTTTCTGTATCATAGAGTCGGCAAGTGAGGATGAGTCAGCAACATCAATAGTTAGATGAATACTGCCACTGTAGATTAATCCTAAGTCAGTGAATCTATCTTCATGATGGTCATCAGGTATCAGGCTAATACCAATAAATGGATACAGTATGGCATACTCATCATTGATAGAGATTAATCCAAACAAATGATAAAGGATGTGATTAATAAGATATATTAGATTGATTGATATGTTATGGAAAAGGTACGACCTCTTGAGAAGAGATAGGAGAAAGAACGGACCTGTCTTTGGGAACATTCATGTCAAAGGCAAGATATATAAATACGTTCCCTTCTCCTCCATTCACCACCGCCAGCAGATAGAGATATCGAATAAGAACATAATCAGATCATTGCAAGCAAGGAAAGGATTGAGGATCGAATCAGATGAAAAGGAAGAAAGGATAGGCAGCCGTTACAATAAATATATAATAGTTCATATCTGTAATCTGCAATCTCTGATACAAAGGTACCTCTAAATACTGCCAGCCAGTAGCCTTCCAAAACACAATGTTATGCAAATAATTACTTCACACTGGTCACTAAACTGATAGAAATTTTGGATTGTTTATGAACCGCATATAACTGCATTATATTAATACAAATAAACCATGTATTATATTATGACTGCATTATATCTATGTTGAACTGTTTATGCATCATATAAATACCAATAAACTGCATACTGTCACCTTAAATCAGATCTATATGGGATCAACGCTTTGTACACTTCATTTGCAATATATATTTACGATGAAAAAGCATATTTGCCAATATAATTAATTAACCATATAGGGAATGGAAAGTAATTGCAATAGGGGGGCATAGTGAGACCTCACTAAGTACACCACCTCATGAAGCATGAGGCCAAGAGGGATGAGAGATTCCACTCTTGGGCCTAGGGTTGAGTTACAGACACCCTATTGAAATTCCTTCCACTGACTCATATGGGAGAGTAATTGTGATAGCTAAGGAAAGGATCCTTAACCATATGAGGTGAGTAAAGTAGAGAGATGGAGGGGAACAGTGTAAACTATAAAGATTCTGCTAGGTATGCCAACCCCATGAAGCATGGAGCCAAGGGGGATGGAGTTTCCGCTCTTGGGCCTAGCGCAAAGACAATGAGGGCACCTCATCGTGTCTTTCTTATCTCATTCCTCATTATGGTTGAGGCCATAAGAGTTAAGTGCTATAAGTATGTTTCTTCCATAATCTTAAATATGCATTATATTGTTACCTAATCTCTAGGTTAGGATTGTATATCTCTTTGTATTATCAGTTTGTAAAGCTTAAGGCAGATTATATTATGCTAAGTACTAACAGTATAATTAGTTTATATGTATGCACTTGTTCTTTATGTGGTGATTGCAGGACTTATATTCAAAGTACAATGGACGAAATACCTTACTTGGTAAGACACCTCTCTAGCCCTAGTTATTGCAATTGTGTTTGTAGGGTATAAACTAGGGAAAAATCTAGAAGGGGACATTACAAAGTATATTCCAAGTAGCAAAATGAAATATCTGGACAATCACAAACGTGGCTATTTGTAAAAGTATAGCAGGTATAAAAATGAAATATCCGAAATAAGCTCATGTTTTTACTCTGGTACATTCCAGCTAATGAGGCTCATAGCTCAATTACAAGTTGAGCTCAAAGTGCAAGTACGCACCGGTTGAAAGTTAGGTAGGTGATCCTAATAACCTAAAGATTGAATCTAATCCTAAAAGAAATTGCCACAACCCGGCAAGCCATAAAATCTAAATATCTTTCTTAGTGGTCCAATTAAAGATGAAATCCCCAATTCACTCAAAGATAATTCTGTTACATTTTTGCTATAAAATGGTTCCATGGTTGACTATAATTGCCGCTCTACTTGAGTCTTTTTGGAACTGATAAGATAGAAATATTAGATTCCATGTAGCTACATGTTGTGAGGTTTTCACACCATCGCCCCATTGCAAATGGGAACCCCCTCTTTTTGCTTCGATAGGTTTAGGTGGTAGAGCAACTTTGGCAACAATTCAAAATTTTGCGAGCCTTCCCAAAAAATCAAGTTGTCCAAAAATTGGAAAAAATTTGTAAAATTTGGCTGAGTGTGAGAATTGAGCAAAAAAGGTAAAATTCAGCTAAGTATGAAAATCATAAATTAAAAAATTAAAATTGAGCCATAAATATAAACCCTTAAAAATTGTTTCAATTTAAATTGCCATAAAAGGGAAATATCAAATAAATAATGACAGTAAATAAAACATTTCACCTTTTAATGTTGCCACTTGAAGAAGTCGATTCCACCTCCTCAAGTGGCATTGACACATGAAGAAGTGGATTCCACCTTTTCATCTAGCAATTCACACTTCGAAGAGTGGATTCCACCTTCTCATGTGGCAAAGTTGCCACATCAAGAAGTAGATTCCACCTCCCTATGTGGCAAAGGAAGAAATTAAGATTCGTTGGACAAGGAAGTAACTTAACTTGATCAATTCAATTAAGGAAGAAATAATGCAAAAGGGGAAGATAAGAAGTTTGAACCAATCATAAAGCCCCTTTGCCAACTTCGACTAGCCTTGTAGAGGCTAGATTATACTTCAATTGCAAAATCATGGGCCCTACTTCGAACTTGCAGCCCTTACTCCAGGCATATACAGCCTCAGCCAATAAACAGGGCTTTAAAATCAAACTTGTGGGCCAAATTTGCAAGTTCTAGGCCTGATTCTATTCAAGGGAGAGGCCTATAATTGACCCTAAGCCAAGCGTGTGGCTCTTAGCTCAAGGCTAGAGCCCTAATTTGATGAAGATAGCCCCAATATGAAACGTGTGGGCCTGGTCGAAATTGGACCTGGTCGAAATTGGACCAGGCCTTAATTCAATAGGAATGAGCTAAAATGGGGCTAAAAATGAAACGTGTGGGGGTAAAGAACGTAGCGCCTTGCCCCAAATCAGCTTTTAATAGCAAACATAAGGCCTCAAGGTGTGACGTGCAGACCTAGTTAGGCCTAAAAATCAATGAAAGGCTAGTCCTATGTGTAGCTTGGGGCCTAAGTACAAACAAGACAAGGCTTAAATTAGGCCTCAAAGATGAAGCGTGCGGGGCTAAAAGATGAAACGTGTGGATCTAAGTATAAACACCCAGCCCAAAATTCTAAACATAGGGGCCTTAAATCTAACGTCTGGCCTCAAATCACACTTTAACATGAAAGGTGAGGCCTAAAAGGTGTAACGTGTGGACTAGAAGTTTGCATCAGACCTAAATTTGAATAGGAGGCGGCCTAAATCTGGCCTTAAGTTAGGCAAGTGGCCTCATTAACAAATCTGGGCTCAAAACTCTAAGCGGTCAGCCCTAAATAAGGCGTGTGAACCTAATTCTAATGAAGTGGGTCCCAAATCTGGGCACAAAACTCGATGTTAGTGTTTAAAATCAATGCAACTAAGCCCCCAAATGAAACGTGTGACATAAGGCATGTGGGCATGGTTTTAATGAACTAAGACCCAAATCTGGGCACAAAACTCGATGAAATAAGGCCCCATAAGGTAGCATGTGGCCTTGAAATTACATACCAGGCCTAAATTTAAATAAATTGGACCCAAATCAGTCCCAAGGAGGTAATAAGTGGGCCTGATCTGATATAGATCAGGCCCTAATTCACTTGAAATCAGATTCTAAGCCTAGCGTGTGGCCACAAGACTCAAGATATGAACCTTAAAACTTCAAATGTGGGCCCTAAATCTGGGTGCAAGGCTTCATAAGGCCCTAAACCTGGCCTCCAATGAAATGTAGGGCCAAATCCAATGAATCAAAGCTTTAATCAGCCATGAGTGGGCCTATATGAGATGCATGGGTTTATATTTACGACAAGACCTCACAATTTTAAATGCAAGGCATCAAACATAGCCTCAACTTGCCTCGAGTTTAACCACTAGAGGCCTAGATTTAATGAGAGGATGCCTATATGGAGAGGTTTGACCCAATATGGAAGGCTTAAAATTCAAATTTGAAGTGGCAAGAGCCCCAAATTTAATAAGGAGGCTACTAATTCAATACAAATGAGGTTGCCATTAAATATCTAATGGTAAATATTTAAATTTTGTAGCTTTGCAAGGAAAGAATCAATCCAAGAGGCCACATCTATATAAACAGGGCCATTTTACACTTCAAAAGAAGTTTTTTCAAACTGATTGCAGGCAGATTTAAGAAGATTCAAACCAGCAGGGCAGAGATTTTTTTAGTTTTATTGATTATTTTATTGCAGGGCTGCTAATAAGTGCTGATGAGAATTGACCTACAACCACCCTCTTCAAGTTTTCATGACCAACAGTGACTGATTTCAACATTCACAAGCAAGAATCTCTGATTTTAAACCTTTATCAGCAAATTGGGGTCTGATTACAGCAAATTAGACTCCGATTACCAGCATTTATAAGCAATTTAAACCCTGATTTCAAGTCATGTCAGTATTTACCAGCAAAAAGACTCAGATATCAACCATTTACCACCAATAATACTCTAATCTCAGTCATTTACCAGCGAGTTAAGGTCTGATTTCACTCATCTCAGACATATTTAAGGCCTGAAATCAATTACAATCAGCCCTAGACTTGAGATTTTAGCCTTCTCATAACACTGTTATTATTGTGGACAGAGATATATCACTTTTTTTAGAACTATATAGTTCTGTATCAAACTCCATTTCTCAGATTTCAGTCAAATCTTTTGTTAGCAGCAAAGTAAGATCAAATTGAGACAAGTGGTATGAGGTCTAGGATTGAAAAATGATTAAATTTCTATGTATTTTGTGCCATTTAGGTCCTAGGTTTGCTAATTTTAAAATCTGATGTAAAAGTCTAGGGTCTGATTTTAGTACTTCAGAAGCTATTAACTTTACAATTTAGTCCAAGTTTGATAGATATAAAGTGAAATCTGATTAGAGGTTGATGTGGTAGGATTACGCATGGAGAAAGGTGTCGAAAACCCAAAATCCAAAGCCAAAGCTAAGGAAAAGAAGGACCTACCAGCAAAGGAAAAGGAAGGAAATGAGCAAACAGCAAAGGGTAAAGAGGTCAAAAATGCTGAAAGTGCCAGGGCATGGAGGTTGGCAGTGACGGGGCACAACTGAAATCTACACAAAATATGACCCCTGAATCCAGCTTCACCTCCACATGGGAAAACATTGGTGACACCAATATTGGCCCATTTGACATGAATCTAATAAGGGACAGAATGTATGGGGTCAACCCATTCAAAGAAATCAAGAAGATGATCAAGAATGGTATCGTGCAGGCATCAGTCTTCCCTCCTACACATCAGTGGACAGAGTTAGTTTTAGAGATGGCAAGAAACTACAGTCCAACCACTAGACAAGTCCTCACACCAAAGGGAAGTGTTGCAGTTCCACTCACAGCGGATGCCATAAGAGAAGCCTTCAACATCACAAAGCACAAGGTAGATGTTCGTAAGACAAAGAAGGAAGCCATGAAAGAGTATGAGAGCAACTCCAATCATTACATTAGCCTCGTCAACAAGGAATGGTTGGCAGGACCTAAAAGAACTCACTCCCAGCTCCCCAAGTTAACAAAGACTGATTTGAGAGATGATGTGGGAGATCTCATTTTGATGCTAAACAAGGTAATGGGTAGTCCACGGGCAGCACTTTTCGAGTCATGGGTGTGTTACTACATAGAGATGATACTTAGTGGGAATGAAATGTTTGATTGGGCAATTATGATCAGTGACAACATTGATGAGCAATTGAGGACTATAACACACACTAAGGCATTCTACATGACCTCCTACTTGGTCTACATGATAGCTCGGATGCGTAAGTATCTGGGATTGTAATGCCTTGGGACAGTAGGGAACAAGAAAGGAAAACTCATGGTTTATGACTGCTACCCTCAACTGCACCTCCACAACAACGGTGATTTCAGAATTGCTAATGATGTATCTGCCATGCGTAATGTAAGGTTGTTGCAAAGGAACCCACAAAGAAGGATGTCAAAAGAAGCAGAGGATCTAGTGAAGAAGCATGGTTCATGGTATATCCAATTCTCCAAATTCACTTACTTCCGGATTTTAAGAAGCATGGTATGTCCAAAGAAACTTCCTAGGTTCCCACCTAACAAGCTAGTACTAATGAAGGTGGAAAGGCAATTGATGGCATATGACAGGATTAAAAAACACAAGCATAGACTAGGAGTTTTGTTTCCATTTAGCCTTGGGAGAACTTTGCCCATCTCCTCAAGTAGTGGAGGCAACAGAAGGAGAATTTGAATTCTACTCTATGGAATTATATCATGGGAGAGCACACTTTGATCCCCGCCATCAGATTAGGAGGGCATATGGAGTTCAATAAATGCACATAGAGAATATAGAGGATCATTAGGCTAAGGCTAATGGTGATATGGAGATAAAGAGATCATTTTCTAAAATGTCAGTTGAGTTGATCAGAGCAAGCAAGTGGATCCAAATTTTTGATCAAGTAGAAATGATAGGCAGTACTTCCAACCTGATATGAGATAGCAAAGAAGGATGGTATTCCTCACATTGATTGGACAAACAAAAGTGAGGAAAGTTTGGATCCAGTAATGGTAACGATTAGAACATTCACTAAAGTTTGGTTGCAGAAACAGACAGCTCACCTACAAGCTAGGAGGCTTCCATTGACTTATGAACTAATGAAGGATGTAATTGAACCTGAAGAGGAATCATCTGGACAGCCACAGGGATGAGTGTTGGATTTGAGAGTCAGAATAGCAAGAAAGGTGGTCATAGGCCTCCCCAAACAAAGGAAAAGAAAAGAAGGAAAATCATCAATCAAGAGCATCAACAAAAGAAACAAAGGCCTCGAACAATAGAACAAGTACTAGAGAAAGAGGTGTCAGTTCCAGTTGCAAATGAGTCAATAGTTAGTAAGAGCTTTGGCTACGTCCCATTGTATCATGATGAGCAAGAGGTGTTACGTTTTCTGTCATTTATGTTCTTTGTGTATCTGGATTCAACTGGCTTTGCAGAGTATTTGTTCCTTGTTGCAAGTTTAGTTTGTCTTTTCTTGACCATCTTACCTGCCGGTGGTATAAGATGTCTTGCCAGCTGTCTAAAATGTATAGCATGAGGCTTTCAAAGCCATTATACTCTTTCTGGAACCGTCTTTTCTTTTGCTAATAAAACACATGGCGTTTCTGTATGACTGATGTTGAATATGATATCCTATTATACCAACCGGTCAGGAATCAAAGCCTATAACGCCTCCGATGATGCTTTAGGGTGGAGGTGTATTGGTGTGTTGTTTATAGTTACTTATGCAACGATTGTTTGAATATAGCGGGTGGCCAAGGAAATCGCAGGCCAGAACATGACACTTGTGCGCCTCTAAGATTTCAATTCTATCGCATGTTCTGGAAAGTATGTAATGGGCGAATAATTAAAAAAGCGGCTGAGTTAATAATATGAGATCGCAGATGAACAGAGAGACATTTTTTTTCAGGATAGAATTCGGTAAGACAGGATATGAAAAACGTTCTTTTGATACCGTCCGCAGGTTGAAAACATCAAAGGCAAATTAGAACGGATTGAAGGGTAGCCACCGCGTTTCATAAATGTGTTGTGTGTGCTCTGATAACACACATCTCTTTGTAATCGAAAAGTTGTTGGTTACCAGGCTTCAACAGGTGTCATAGGTAGGCTCGTAAAACTAAAGTAAAAGAATAGCAAAGAAAAGCCAATTAAAAAGTCTGAAATAAAAAACGCATCGTCTGTGTTGTGCAGAGAGGTATGATTCTTTGTGTTTAACAGAAGCAGTCTGGTAACTCAAGACACATAGATACAGGTGCGTCTGGGCATCACTTGTTTTTGTGTGACCCGTTTAACAGCAACATCTTTAATTTAAAAACTGTGGTGGCTGTGTCTTTATTAGAGGCTGTCCGTGTTTTTGAAGATAAGCTTTGTAACATGATTGAAGGAATATAGAGAAAGTGAATAAGTACTTTGAAAAATCTGGAATTAAAAAACATGAGCAGAATATGGAAAGAGAATCAGGTTGCGTGAGTAGGGTGTGCGTACCCCTAAGAAGATAATGTGTTTTGAGGAGAAGCCTTAAAATCCTTTTTTGTATCACTTCAGAATAGATTTCTTGTCTTGGCATGCAGTGTTCTTTTTTCTATCATCTTTTTGTATATGGAAGTCCTATGAAGAAAGGCTGCATACATTCTGAGCATCCAGATGTTCCTTGCCTTCAACAAACATCGGGAAGAGACCAGACTAAAAACAAATTCTATCTTCATTTAAAGTATTCTCAGAATTCCTTTTTGTTGGAAATTTATCTACATGGATTAGATTGTCTTTGCCATTTTCTGCAAAGACTCAGAGCTTATTCAGGTTTGGTTTTTGTATTACACAAATCTCCTACAGCAAAAGGTTGTTGCCTTTTAGGACAGGTTGGAGCATGTTCTGTAAAAAAACTGTGAAGAGTTGTAGCTCTTGGATGTAAAGGGTTGTTGCCCAGTTGAGATTAGTGGTGCCATGGTTATTTACCCATCTTGGGTTTTCCATGAGAGAAAAATCTGTGTCTTGCCTCTTCTACTTGTGATTGCATTCTCTGATGTTGATATTATTTTAAGTTGCTTAAAATACTGATTCACCCCCTCCCCCTCTCAGTATTTTTCGGTTTTTCAAGAGGTAGATCTTCCCTTCAGCAAAATGAAGAACATCAAGATGAAGAGTGTTAGCGTACAGTTTTCCTTTTGCTTTAAATTAATCTCAGACTCCCTTAAAGAATGAAAAGAAGGAAAAACTCAACACTAACAAATGAGTTGCTTAGAAAGCCAACACTCTGCAAAATTATAAGGTGCAGCTACCTTCTAGAAAGATTTTCAATATGACTTTATTTAACACAGAAAAATAACATCATGTGTGCTTTTCACCAGAAAACACTTAAGGAAAACATTCAGTCCATCAACACGGAAAGAATGTGCAGATTTTAGAGAAACAGATCTACTTCTATTTAATCTTAAACTTTGAATTTCTTGAATCTAAACTTCAATAACAATTCTCTCTGTCACTTCTAAGCATAAAATCCATCCAGATCACAATTAAGCTTTATTCAACACAACTTATCTCCACAAGAAAATAAATCATGTAGGATAAACAATAGTATTTATCAATTCAAAAGCTTAAACATATACACAATACCATAGGATATTTTATATCAGAAAAACTTGAAGTTAAGTTCTTAGAAAATAGTTTCTCAAAACTCAGAGAGTCGAACCCTTAATCAGTAAAAGTTTTTCAATAAATAGTCGCGCAGGGCTTTTTCAACTAACTTAGTAAAAATGTCTTTTTCTTGAAAGTAAATGCTTCTAGCTGAAATAACTATCCTAAGCATAAAGCAAAAAACATGGGACTGGAAGCGAAATGCCTTCAAAAGTTGCCAAGTGTTCCAGACGGTTAAGGGGTTGAAGCCGCTGCAAGTCGTGCCGCCTTCCAATCTTCAAACGCGGCTGTAAACGCAGATATCACCGATTGATGTGGCAAACCAATAAAATCGATCCGCTGTTTCCAGACTTCTTTCTCCCTTTTGATCTCAGCTATCTTTCATTTGTGCATAACTAAATGATCTTGTTGAAGAATGATCATTGATTCTATTCGTGCAACCTTTGTGAATTCCTTATCTGTAGGAGCCTTCATCCCTTTGAGCTCATCAAACTAGGTATTTACATCCTTGATTACCTGTTCAATCAATTTATCCGACTCCTCTTGGGTTTCTTGACACCGCTTACCAATCCAGTTTATATCATTGGAGATGATCTCTTTAATTATCTTTAGCCCCTTCAAGAGATTCTTTATCTCAGAAATTCCCAGGGCTACAGCTTCATTTCTCCAGTCTATACATTCCTTTATAACATAAAGGATTTTGTCGTCCAGTCCTAGCACTGATTTCTCCGTGAGGAACTTCTGCAGGCCGTATTCTTCAACTTCCTCCATCCAATGAAGCTCTTTGGTCCAAGTAGTCTTATCTATCTCCCATTCTTCAATACTGGCTTCTACTTTCTTTACCAGGTGATCTCCTTCAGCATGGGTTTGATCTAGGTGAGTTAACTGTTTGACAGCTTCTATTTTTACACGTTCCACCCAATCATCAAATGCTTTGCTAACTGCCCTGCTTCTTTGAACTTGGTCAAGAAACCGTTGATTATCTGGAGATTTCACATCAATGGAGGCTGGCATTTCACTTAGAGGAAAGGGTCCAGGATGTTGGATGGCATTAATATATTGGGCCATACTCTTCATAGCCTCTTTCATTTCCTGCTTATCCCTAGCATCTTTCCAGACTCTACTAGCAATCTTCTTATTTGACACTTCGAAGAATCTCATATCGGCGGCTCTGGTGTCCTTCCCTAAATCCACCTTGGATATTTGGAAATCCTGAACTGAAGCCTCCCTTTCAGCTTTGTCATCCACAGGCTTTGCAATCTCTACTATCCAATGACCACTGCTTTCATCGAAATCAATTCTGGACTCTATTTTTATTTTCTTGGCCTTTGAAGATTTTCCCAAACATCTGCTTACTACATCATCAATGGGCACTGACAAAGGAACCACATTTATTTTCTTGGCAACTGGGGTCTCCAGCCATGGTGGGGCAGCAGAGGACTTCTTTTGAGTATCATAGTTACTTAAAAGAACCAGTGAGTCCTTCGAAGTATCCTCTACTTCTTTTTGTATCTACTAATCATCTGCCATCTCAGGTATACTGGAGTCTGCAACCAGAATTGCCCATGGATCAGCGTCTGATGAATCCAAATCCAAGAAGACACTGGGAGTAGCTACCTACCTCTTAGCCCTTTCTTTTACTCTTAAACTCGATCTGGTTACTCGAACTTCGGGTTCAGCTTCATGTTGAACTTGAACTTGAACTTGTGAAGAAATTGGTTCAAGTTTAGGTTCAGCTTTTCCTGCACAAGATTGATCAGCACTTACGTTAGTTAAAATAGAAGCTTTCTTCGCTGAACTCCTCTTTTTGGTCTTTACTTGTTTCTTAGCGGACTGCAGAGGAGTAACAGAAACCCTATTCTTCAACAACCACGCCTTTGTTCTTTCAATAACCCTTTTCATTCTTTTATGTAGATCATCCTCCTCTGGCTCCATCCAATCTAACTCAAGAATAGGTAGGGCCTCAACCTGCTCCAAGTATTGAGAATCTAAAACATCAATCTCACTATCTTCCTCTATCCCGTCTGTTTCCATATCCAGCTTGAAGGTGATGGTTTGTTTCAAAGTTAACCGGGACCACAGTCTTTTCCTCACCTCAAGTTCATCAAAGCAGTTAGCCCAAAAATCCTCTAACTCAGGGATGTGCATGAATGTTTATGGGAAATTGAGATTCGCTTTTGCAAAGCCTCTATAGTCAAAATTGACTCTGGAGTATAGGTCTATAGACAGTAATCAGCCAACTCTTCTTTTATAGCCATAGCATCTTGAAAGTTTTTGCACTTGTAGTACCCTAATTCAATAGGAAAAAGAACACCTGAAGACTTCCTCGAGCTCCTTGCTTTTTGTTCAACCAGAACAAGCTGCCTACAGAGCTCCATTAACACTACATCATCTAAACAAAACCTAGGGAGCCGTAGTGGTTCTTCATCAAACGCCCCAACCCTAAGATAAGTAAATTTAGGAAACTGTATAAAATGACACCCATAAACATTTATCACCTGTTTAGCTTCCTCAGACAGCCTACAATTTTCTTTCCCTCGTAACTCAAAAATTAACTTCCCTAAGAATCTGTCATTTACTGTTTTGAACGTGCTGGAGAACTTTTCCTTCTGTAAGCAAGTGAAATAATCATATATTCTCATATCATTAGTCCATAGTTCATGGGGTAACCCTTCCCAGGCTCAGCAACAAGCTAAAACATAAACAAGATAAGAAGACATGTAGAATGCAGTCAAATTAGTCACATTTAAGAGCTCTCTATGGAGTTTCTCTGCTATCAGGTCAGCCCAGTCTATAAACTTATCTCCTTCCAAAATCTTCTGGATGAAGCGATACATCCAGTTCTCCCAATGAAACGCATGAGGGTTCCCTTTCACCCTATTCAGAAGAAGGACCATATCAGCTATGTCTTTACGGAGGTGCTCAACCGTCAAAGGCTTTGGCAACCTAAATCCTCCTTTCTCTGGTTTCACAAGCCATGCCTAGGCTATCGAGGAACTGTATTTTTTCTTATCCGCCTTATACACATGGTCTGCTTCCGCGTAAGTCCAAGGTTCATATGATTCCTTATCCGGAATTCGCAAAGCCGCCATCAATGTTTCTCCACTAATTTTTACCAAAATTTCCCCTAACTCGTCCTTGATACATATGCTCTTGGCGTCATACTTGTTTGCACACTCCAACACCAGTTCAGGGCAAATCAAAGCCGGAGGGAATGCAGCAGCTTCTATAAGTCCACTTCCTGCTAACTTTCTATAAAAAGAACCCTCGGAAGCATTTCGGACTCTATCACATAGCTCCCCTAGATTTACATTCAACAAGAAAGTATCCCCAATGTCTGGAAGAGAAACTAGCAGGTGGGTTCTAATTTCTTCCTTTGGGAGTTTCGGACGAAATAACGGCATCTTATCAACATGCAGGGAAAAGACTTACAACACAGAAAGAGCCACTGAAAACTGAAAGCTGCAAGGGGAAAGATAACTCACCGATTTCCTGCGCACCAATTTTCTGTAAACTTCTCACCCCCAATTCCGTCACTCCTCCTTTCTTCTCCAGCCAAAATAACTAACAAAAAAGCTTTAATCATTCTTCATTTATTAACAAATGGCTCGTAAGATCCTTAATAAATCTTCAAAGCATGTCTCTAATAAATACTTTAATGAAAGAATGATTGATTTGACATGTCGAGCCACTTCTCATTGATCCTCCAGCTAAATCGGCAGGAATATCTCAATTCTCGAGGACATTCTCTGATTACCATATCTGTGTAATAATGACTTCCTCTACGTCACGTTGTCAACTGTCATTTCCAATATTCGCATGCATAAGCCACCCAGCTGAATGAGACAATCTCTGTACGGCAACCTCCAAAATTTAATTAACACTTGAAGCACTTAAAAACAGAAACCTTCTTTTGCAACAAAGGACAATCCCGCCGAAATCTCCATGTGCAAGTTATTTATATTACGAACGTGAACTTGAACTTGAATAAACTTAAGGTTCAGGACTAAGTTCAAGTTCAGGTTCAACTTTGGGACCGACAGACCTTTTTGTGGAGAAAGACAGACATGGGCATTAAAAGACTCAGAAGCAGTAATGGGTTGAACTTGAACTTGAACCAACTTAACAAAAATTCAAGATCAACTTCATCTTAAGGACTTTACCAACCAAGACTAAAACCGGGAGCTGAGAAAAACGAAGGTAACAAAGAGAATGAGATTATAGACTTGGAGGCACTATCAAAGGATGGTGAGATTCAACCACATGAGGTGGAAGCAAATGAAGAAATCAATAAGTTCAAGAACAAAACCAAGAAGAGAAGAAAAGAGAAGATGAGCTAGGAGAGATCACAGTGCTAGCATGGCTGTTGAAAATCAAATGATGAAGAAACAAGTTGTGGGTGAGCAATCGGTTGATAATGTGGAAGAGATAGTGAGGAGGAATGATGATGAAATGGATTAAGTGTCAACCAAGAGATTCTATCAAGTTACAAAAGATGCCTCAGATACACACATTGCTCAAGTTGCAATCCCAAAGGTAGAAAAGATAATGGGGTTTTTCCATAGAAGAGTATGAATTGGGGCAAACCACCAAGGAACAAGAGGTTGAGGAAGCTCACGAGTCTATTCAAGCTTTAGAGGACAAGATAAACAAGGAAGTTGGAAAGAAAAGAAAATACAAAGAGGAGAACAAACGGTTAAAAGAGAGCCTTAAGCAGATAATGAATCCACTTCAACAAGTTGATCCAACTTTCATTCCTCCCATGCCTAGTTCTAGTGCTTCTATGGTAGGACTAGAAAGAGTGGACTTATAAGGCAAGAAGCAAAGAGATGGGTGGCATTGGTATTAGAAGAGGCAAACATGTTCGTTATAAAGTTCATTAAGACTTATGATACTATGCTCTCCCTCCAAGAACGAAGCCAAAAGATATTGAAACAATGTGAAGATTTCTCATCTATCAAGAGGAAACTCTTTCCCATTTACAGGCTCTCATAGAGGTACCACTACATACGCTAATAAAGGATCAAGTATTGAAAAGGGGACAGAAGGCTGATTTCCTAGCATGGCATCGAGCGATCTCTCACAAGGGTGATGTACTCAGACAATTGGAATCAGATTGCTTGGCTACAAAGGATGCTATTTTGGAAGTAAAGAATGATATACTAGGTTATGTGAGAACCATATTTCACTTGGAGGTAGATGACAATCAGAAGATAAGTATTTAGGAGCTGCAAGGAAAGATGAAGGAAGTCTACTTCGTGGAAGGGAATACACTCATGTTTGAGCATTTGGATGCAGCTGCAAAATTTGCGGGCTTCATGGCTATTTGTAATGCAGCTAATTAGAAGAAAGTATGCACTACTTATACAAGTGATGTGGGATATTATGAATATAGGTTTGGATTAATGCCAAGTGTCCCCATGAAGGAGCTCAATGAGATTGTGTCCAGGTTTAATGAATGTGAAAGAGGATGATGATGAGGGACACAATTCCCAAGACGATGACTTGATGTAGGCTCACATAGCTCTGAGTTTGCTCATTGGTTAATAAATAAATGTTTGATTCTAGTTGGCCCATTTGGCGCCAAGTGGCATAGGCCTACATGGCCTTCTTTCCGATTAGCTCTTGGAGGCATTTGAATTTTCTTTTCGGTCTATTAGTTGGTAGCTTCTTCTACAAGCTCTCTCTTCTCATTGGTTCGTTTGTTGGTGCACCTTATCTAGTGGCTATGCCTATTCTATTTTCTCATTGGCCCTTGGAAAGTAATGTAATTTTTCTATTGGCTCTCATGGTGGTGCCTAATTGTAATTGGGTAGGCATTTAATATTTGTAGCTATGGTTACAGAAACTATAATTAGGATTTATGTGGATTAATCTCAATCATTTATTCAGTTTTATTCTTGGCCATTCATTGTTATTGAGCCCCTATATAAAGATTTGCTCACATCATTTGTAGAAGAAAATTGTTAGAGAATTGTTGCTAAATACTAAGTTTGCTCTACTATTTATTGTTGTGTTTTACATGGTAAATGAGTGTGATCTATTTGGAAGTATTACATGGTGATCTACATTCTTCACTTAAAATAGATTTGATTTCAAGTTGTTAAGTTAGACTTTGCTTTGAGTAGTGTAGTTGGATAAGAGTAATTGTGAATGCATCCTTGTTTGAATCAACCCTATACCAAATCACCAATTACTTATTGATTGTAAGTTTGTCTTACATGGTCAAATGGCGTTTATATGCACTTAACTTCAATCTGTACTTGATCTTTGATTTGCATTTATAGATGAAATTAAAGAAATGGTATTGATTTGAATATCATTTGAACACACCTTAGAAGCTTGCACTAGGTGAGTGGAGTCAATGATAAGACTACATCTAGTAGAGTCCAAGTGCATACACTTTCTTGCATCCTTAGATAGGAGTAGAAGTAGATTAGAATTTGTAGGTTCAAGTAGCATTTCGTAGTTGGAAGTCAGACGTATATTTTCATTGCATATTGTGAAGCCATATCAATCAAATCAAGTTGACAGGTCTTAGAGAACAACGTAAGTCCCCTCGTGATACCAACATATCACATTATATCACTGAATGAGTTTCCACATTTAGGAAGGAACCTTGAAGTCACCTTATGATCTTTCATTGCAGTCTTAGCATAAGAAGTGTCTTTATTCAAGAGAGAATTTGGTATTTGATGTTTCATCTTGAAACTTTGAGTGTTTTATCCTGTATGTTGTAGTAGAACAAAACTCACATCAACACTCCCATTTTGCACATAATCTCCTAAGACACCCGAACTGAGCACAGCAATATATTCCAGACACCACAATTGCTAAGCTTTACAAATTCTAAAAATAAACACAGTCCAAATGAAACAGACTCATGATCTCACCCATTTAAAGCAGCTTGAATCTAACTGTAAAAACTCTGAAACAAGACTTTAAAAATGTTACCAACAGGCTCAAGCCCCTTGCTCACCATTTCATGAACCAGCTCCAATGCATGGTTATTTTTCCCTGCTTGTCTGAATCCGTCAACGAGACTAGTATAAGCCACGCTGTTAGGCTCAATTCCCTTCCTTTTCATCTCCTCCAACAATCCCACAGCCTCATCCACCATGCCTTTGTCGCACAGCCTCTGAATCATACCACTGTAAGTAGATGAATCGAGACCCACAACATCCCTTTCACACATTAGCTTTAGCATATCCCTCACAAGGGCTGCCTCACCCACCTTGCAAAGAGCATCTAGGAGACAACTGTAGGTCGCAAGATCAAGCTGAAACCCCGCATGAACTATCTCACTGACAAGAAGAACAGCTCTGGAAAAATCCCCCAACTGGCACAGCCCATGAATAAGTGCACTATAAGTGCTCTCATCAGGCTTAAAGCCGCTTTGAATCATTTCGTGCAAAAGCTCCACACCCAATTCATGTAATCCCCCTTGGCATAGCCCATGGATGACCTTCTTATATGTTAGCTCATTGGGGGCGGCATTGGGTTCCATAAATTTCATCTGATTAAACAAATCCAGGGCTGTCTTCAGCTCCCCTCGTGCACATAGCCCCTGGATGAGGGCCGTGCATGTGACCGTAGTGGGGGTAATTCCAATCTCCCTGCTTTGCATCGAATCCAGGAGCTCTAAGGCACATTCCAGTCGGCCTGCTTCGCAAAAGCCATGAATGAGTGTAGTGTATGTAATAACTGTGGGAGTCAAGCCCTTGTCCTGCATTTCACCCAGCAGCGAAAGACCCAATTCCAGCTGACCATCTCTGCAGAGGGCATTGATGAGAACATTGTATGTTACCGTGTCCGGAACCAGCCCCTTATTGTTCTCTATTGAACGTAATAATCTGATTGCTTCGTCGACCTGTGCATTTTTGCAGAGCATGTAGATTCTTCTACTGTAAAAGACGAGGTCAGTGTCTCTATTGTTAGAAGGCTTGTGGGTGAGTATCTTGAGGGAAGAGGAGCTCCTTTTCCTCCTCCTCCTCCTGGTCGTTTGAATGGCAGGAGTAGATGGGTGCAGTGAATTTTGTATGTTAAACTTGTTGGGTTTATTAATTGGCACTTCGATGTGAATGACATTATTGTGGAATGTAATCGAACATTTGATCGCCCCCAGAGCCATGAACAAAGAAGATCAGAATGATATGTGCTCTGCGAGTTCTAAATTATACTTGCATCTTGTAGCCCTTAACCAGTGATTTTGTGGGTTCGATTTATTATTGTGGAGCGGTCACGAAGACGGATACAATATTTTCAATATTTATATGAGAATATCTAATCAAAAAGTCCCCTTCCTTTAGTTAGGTAGTTATATGTCTTTGAATGGTGTTATACTAGCAATGGGTGCCTCCAAGAGATTTAGAAAGTGAAATAGGGAAGCTTGGGAATTATGATAACTTCAAAAATATAAGAATTATAGTAAAACAATATTTAACAAGTTGACATCTTGCAAATCACAAGTGTTCATATAATAAGAGTTGTTAGAATGTATGGTGATCAATCAAATGATAGAAATTATAGTTTTACAAACACAATCTATTATGTATATCTATGGAAGAGAACTCTATATAAAATGGGCGTCAAATCACAAAATAGATTGGGATCTATAATTGCTCCAGTTAAATGTTAATTATGTTGTACCAGCGCTATCAACATGTGATGGTTTCTCCCATGTAGGGTGTAGGATGCACCTCTTAGTTATAAACATATTTCTTCAATATCTACTTTGATTTATGGTTTTGTGTAAGCTATGCCCACTTCTGTGTTTGTTCTAGATAAACCAGCTTCAATAGAAAATGAACATCTTACAGCTTTTAGTGAGCATTCTCAAGAGGATAAGGAAACGTTAAAAGATGTGAACTTCAAAAATTTAACCCCGGGAATAAGCAAAAGTCATGTCTAGGCAGGGATTGGATCTTGTGTCACATGGCAATGAGGAAGAGGATCAAGGAGTTGAAAGAGAGAATTATGTATGTGATCAAACGAGGTAGCCGGCTCAGCGATTCATGGAGTAACAGGGGAATAGGGTTTTCAAGAAGAAGATCGAAGAATGTGAGCCGACCACTTTCTAGTTCTGAGAAGGCCCATGGTGGATGAATTGCTACAGTTGTTGTTAGACAAGTATGAGCTTCTCCTATTCACAACATGAATCATGGAATCTATGGATGTAGTGGTGGATGAATGTCGAATCAAACAGTGTAAAGTGGCTAGGAAAAAGGGATGCACTAGATCCTTTCAATGGTAGTCCTTCTCTTAGCAAGATTGGTGATTGTTAGATTGAACTATCAGCTTCTTCACTTCAAATAGGAAATGCCTTCAATGAAATAATTCTATGAGGGATCAAATCTTCTTTGGCACAAGGTCTTGGTATTGTAAGAGATGAAACCAAGATTGTAACTTGAGCAAATTTGACAAAACGGATATCCTTAATTCAAGTTAACTTTTCCCATTTTTTAAATATCGAAATGAGTTGATAGATTATTTCACTGACCCAAAGCTTAGCTCTTTGACAAAGAAACCCCCCCCCCCCCCCCCCATAACCTTATGGGTCACAAACCTAGCTTAATCAATCTATAGTTTGATAAGCCTAGCCAAAGTGAATCAAAATTGGGACATACATGGGAAGAACCGAAAACTCTTACTTGACTACATGATGCAGGGGCATCTCACAAACAAGAATGGAAAGAGTTATCAATTACAAGTTTCTAAAAAGATACAAGGAAAATTGAAGAAGAAGCGCCATCATAAGAGAAAATGTAGTCTTAAGTGGGAAAGATGCGTTGGAAATGGAGAGGTAGAGGAAGGCATGGAAAGAGTGGGGATGCAACTTATGGGTTCTTAAATATCAATTTTTTTAATATAATAAAAACTAGAGGGTGAACCCACAATAGTGGGTTACACTTTTTTGCCTGAATGGACACTGAACTCTACATTTTGAAAAAAACTTTCAGATTCGGATGCATGTTGTCGTTGAACCATTTGAAATCAGAGGATGAAGTAAATTAGTTTCTTTTAGGATTTTCTGTCTAGGTTCTAAAAAAAAATTATTTTTATTTTTTTGAATTTATTTGAATAGTTTTTTCTTTCTCCCACAAAAACTAGTATGGTGTTGAAAACGTCATTTTCAAATAGTAACATTGTTTTCATAGAGCATAACTTTTTTTGTAAAATAGATATGAATGTGATTCTTTCTAATTTAGTTTCGTAACATCCATACGGAGGGCATGCAATTGGTTTGATCACAATTATTGCATATTTTATTAACGTTTGAAGTTGACTAAACCATAATTTTGACATACCTTAAGTACATAGCTTATAAGTTGTGTATTTATCAAATTTCAAAAAAACAAATTGATAGAAAGTAGACTCGAAGACGGAGGGCACTATTATTTTTCAAAATAAAAATTCCATTTTTTACTATTTTTCATTGAACGTCAAACTCATAGGTTTATATTTGATAAAAAACCTACATTCAATTAACGTCAAAAACCATATACATAATAAATTCAAAAATAGTCGAATATATAATCATTAGAAAGATCATTCCGAGTACTTGTGCTATGCAAAAGGACGTCTTCTTATTCTTCCATTTGATCCCCGTGCTTGAGCCCCGAAGCTATGAAATTCTCAGAATTTCTTCATAGTTTGCAAACATGGCCTAAACTAGGTACTTTCGATAGAAAGTACTTTTGTCGAAAGTACTTTCTATCAAAAGTACTTTCAGATTTGATGCCAATTTTAGTCATCACTAACTTACTTTTGATCGAAAGTCAAAGTTGACTTTCGATAGAAACCTAGGTCGGCCTATTTGGTGTTGTTTCGGGTTAATAATGATTACATATAAATAAATGTATGTTTTTCTCATCTCATTAATCTGAAAGCTATAAAATAATTTGCATTTAGGAGAAGGAAGACATTTTGGTGGAACAATTTTGCAACTTGTGATGGGAAATAAAAAGAGAAGGCTAAACAAGAGTACACGACATTATTCAGAAGAGGCTAAACAAAGACTACGTGAAGAAGAACGAGAAAGATATTATTGTAGGAAACAAGGTATGTCTATGTCTCTCTCTCTGGATATTTTAAGTTGATGGTCAGGACTTGTCTTAATGAATCTTGTAAACGTGATATTGAAATACCTAATTAGACCTAATTAGACTTAATAAGACTAATTATTACCAATTAAGACCTATTAGGACCAATTAGAGGTCTAATCAGACCTAAATAGACCTATTAGGACCTATTCGGACCAAGTAGACCTATCTAAACCTAACTAAGACCAATTAAACCTATTAGGACCTATTAGCCTGACCAATTAGATGGATTAGGACCTATTAGGACCACATAAACCTAACTAAACCTAGCTAGACCTATTAGGACCTATTAGGACCAATTAGGACCAATTAGGACCAATTAGAGGTCTAAGTAGAGACCAATTATACCTAACTAGACCTATTAGGACCTATTAGGACCAATTTAATCTAACTAGACCTAACTAGGACCTATAAGACCAATTTGACCTATTAGGTCCACCAATTAGACCTAACTAGACCTATTAGGACCTATTAGGACCAATTAGACCTAACTAGGAGGTCTATTAGGACCAATTAGACCCAATAGGACCAATTAGAGGTCTAACTAGACCAATTAGACCCAACTCTAGACCTATTAGGCCCTATTAGACCAATTAGGACTAATTAGACCTAACTAGAACCTAACTAGGACCTATTAGGACATATTGGACCAATTAGGACCAATTAGCTAACCTATTAGGACCAATTAGACCCAATTAGACTTGATTAGACCCAATTAGGACCTCTTTATACCTATTAGGACCCAATTAGACCCATTAGGACCTCTTTATACCTATTAGGACCTAATTAGACTTAATTAGACCAATTAGGACCTAATTAGATTTAATTAGACCAATTAGGACCTAATTAGACTAATTAGGACCAATTAGGACCCAATTAAACATATTAGGACCTATTTAGACTTAATATGAACCTATTAGGCCCTACTTAGACTTAATATGAACCTAGTTAGACCAATTAGACATAATATGAACCTATTAGGACCTAATATGATGTATTATGACCCAATTAGACCCATTAGGACCAGGGATAACTTTAAGGAACCCCCCCCTCCCGAAAAGTATAAAATTGTGGCGAATCACATGTGATTTGGGTGAAAAAAATTTAATAGTGTTGGCGAATTATGCGTCAATCTATGGATATTTGGTGGTGAATTTTTTAATAGTTTACACAATTTTTATAAAAAAATGGCGATTATAAATTTTTTTTTAATAAATTTATTAATATTGATGGCGAATTATGTTTTGAAATATGGATATTGGTTGGCGAATATTTTAATAACCGATACCATTTTTATAAAAAATGGCGAAATTATTTTCCAAATAGTTGAATTAATTTATTTGTTATTGGAAATTTGAATACTGACACATTGCATCAGGTCCCACAGTCCCAGTCCCATCACCCATGACTATGATGTCAGACTCAAACGACAAACGTCCGTTGGATTTAATACGTATCAACAGCCAAAGATGAATTTCAGGCATATTACTGGTCCTTATAACATTTACTGAAAACTATCGGCGGAAACATGACACGTGTCATGTTTCCGCCGATAGTTTTCAGTAAATGTTATAAGGACCAGCAATATGCCCGAAAAGTATCATTCTTAATTTGGCATTTATTAGATAGAAATAAAGTAAAGTTTTAAGTAATGTACTGAGTATATTACCATTTACCATAGGCGACGTGTAGAATTAAAGCAATGTACTGAGTATATTTATTATCATATCAATTTGAAATTTGAATTAATTGTAGAATTAAAGCAATGTACTGACAGATACGTGTAATCTATTCATTACCTCGATAGAATAATTTGTTAGAGTTAAGGCTTGAATGAAAAGTAAAACATCATCTCATCTAAGGAGTTAAGGACATTGTTTTCTGACCGTTCGATGATCTTATATTAATGGTAAAGCTTCATTTCCTGCCGCCATTTTGCAGCTAAACATACATTGCTTATTGTTTCTACAGAGTGGGCACAAGTTTAAAGGGTTTTTATAATAAAGAATTGTTATGTCCGCTTGCGTGGAGCGGTCCTTTAGGCCTTCATTATTCCCAAGATAGAAAATGTCTTATCATTTCCAATTTCACCTACTGTTGCATTAAATCTGAAAGATTTGGAGATTTTTGGAGTCATAAATTTGGACAGTTACCATTAATGTTACGATTTATTAAAGCTTTAGCGGAAATGGAATGATTTTCAATGAGGTCTTATAAATAGATCGATGTATGCTCCTTAATTTACAATTTTGAAAGCATATTAGTCTGTGAGTGCTAGGTTTTCTGTGATAGTCTGCAAGTGCTAGGTTTTCACTTCTCTATGAGTGTGAAAGCATAATTGTGAGACCGAGAATAGTCTATTAGTGTGAAAGCATAATTGTGAGACTAAGAATGGACACTCTTGTTCATTTGAGATGCCTTTCCTTGGAGTACCAGAAGACTTTTTTGGGCCTGGTCACAGACCCAATCCTGGCATCTATCACTACGGAGTTGGGAGCCTTCACCAAGGAGGCTATAAGGATGGTCCTCGGTCGTGAGTTTATTGAGAATGAAAATCAGTATAGAGTCAGGACTGACATTTCATCTCGCTTCTTGGCATCTCTGTTGGAACTTGGGGGGGAAAAGGTTGATATGTTAATGCTTCTGAGAAAAGTTTTCAAACAAGACTACCTCAGCGACGATGTAGCGGTTGTCGTATTTTCAGATATTGGGGTTGGAATTCCTTGGGCAAATGATTTGCCTAAGATTCTACAACCAGACGTGGTTGTTCCTAGGCAAACATTCCTACTTAACCTTGATGTCGAGCAGCTCACGCGTCATCAAAAGTGGGCACGGATTGGGAGGGATTTCCTCCGGAAGTGGCACGTATTGGAGGAACCCAGGGACTATCTGTGGCTGGAAGATTTCCTAAGATTATCCTTGCTTCAGAATTCCACACAAAAGGAAGGGAGTCGGATAGTCCATGAATCATGATACTCTCTACTTCTACTGTCTACTCTCTAGTCCGAGTCACCTTGATACTGATTCTACGTAGTCTAGTCTCCCTGGTAGTACCAGGGTTTTTGTAAAAAAACTTTTTGAAATGATATATATTGTAAATTTGTAATCACAATGCAGATATGTACAATGTAACTATGTTAAAAAATATAATATGATAATGTTTTAAGAATTTTGAAGTGCTACTTCTATTCTTTTTTGTTATTATTATAAGAATCGTTAATTATATTTTGCCAAATATAATATAAAAAAAATTTGTTAAATAATTAAATGTTTCCAAACTTCATCATTCAATGGCGACTGGGTAATATAGTTAATGATTAATATTCATTAGTGTATGTTAAATTATTAATATTTTAAAATCATGACAATCGTTAGATTACGACAGATGAACGGCTGAAGTTGTATTTCGGAAGTTCTATGGGTTTCAAAAAGCTTTTCTAAAAACTCACTCCGAAAATGTGACACGTTGAAAGTTGACGTGTAATGTTTTAGAAAGATTACGAATGATTATGTTACACGACCTCACGTCAAAACTCAATACTCACTCCGGAAACGTGACACGTTGAAAGTTGACGTGTAATGTTTTAGAAAGATTACAAACATTTATGTTACACATGTATGATGTAGAAAGATTACTTTACCATTTAACGAAAGGTTTTTAACATTTACTTTTTTAAAACCTATCGACTCGTACTCGTAGCAGTAGAGTTAAAAAGAACTGTTGAACGGGAACCGTCACCGAAGATTTCAAAATCGAGACTGTAATTTGTGAGAGCCTTAGCCGTTCGAACTTATATCTATCCTGATTTCAAAATTCAAGTTTAATTTCGGGTAAGTACTAAGTTTAACTTGATTTTGAAATTTTAATTCTTGCATGTTCTATTGGGGTTTTCTTAAATTGGGGTTTTCTTAATTAGTTAGTTAATATCTGTGATATTATTACTATTAGTAAATATCTGTGAATCTTTGTTTTTTAATTTTTCTGAAGAACAATGGGGAAAGCGAAAACTCAAGGCCTAGGGCAAGCAGAAGGGAAAACTGTAATGGACTTCAGAAAACTAGTACAAATCCCTGGTTTCACCGATGAGTATCACGATGTTTATGATCCTGTTATCGAAGGTGAAAAGAGAGTTATAACAATTAAACATACATTGTGTAGTAAGGCAACTAGGCCAAGGAGGTCTGAATTTATAAAATTTAACGCAGCGGTAGGTGCAATAACCAATAAAGTTGCTTCCTGGGATGTTGGTTTGGGTAACATGTTACCCGAAGTTTTCCCTTGCCCAGAAATTGTCAAGATTTGTGCAGAAAATTATGATGAAGAAAAAAAATCAATTGTGAATAAACAAACTCAAGAAGAAATTTTAATAATAACCCAAGAAGAATTTATCAGTTTGCTAGACCTAGGGTTTGACCCACAAAACTGTAATGCCAAAATCGACCTGGGAGTGCTAGCAGAGCAATATGAGGCAGTCCCGCAAGACGCAAAAGATTCATTTGTAAAGGGTCTAATAGTTGCAGAGGCAAAGGCTTCATTGGGTGAGAACCATAAGCCTCCTTATGATTTTAAGGTTTTTGTGCCATGGGTTCAAGATACTATATCCTCGCTATCATTTTGCCTAGGACTGGAAAACAATAGGGAAGTGAGTGCCAACATTCTTCAATTCATTTGGGATATCCATTGTCTGAATGAACCAGTAAGATATAATTTTGTTGGACACGTGGTTGAATCGATGCAAGAACAATTAGCATTGATTAAAAGAGGCAATTCTAAGACATTTAGGTTCACAACCTACTTGTGCTATCTTCTGCTAGCCAAGAATGCTGCAATATTAATGAGCAACGGCAACAAGCTTGAAATTCAGAGGGGGATAGGTACTCCAAATCCAATATATAACTGGACACCTCAAATAAGATTGTATGATAACAGAAGGAATTACAATAATTTTGTAGACTTCTTTTTGGCCCCATTGTACAAAGAAATAACAAGCACTCCAATGCCCAGATTGTCTACTTCATGTAGGGATTGCATCCAACTTGGAAGCACAACTCAATTGGCTGACTAGTACTTAATGGAAGATTACACTGTGCTAAGGTTTTACGGATCAGAACTACAACCCCACAAACTTCCAATGCATGTGACAGACAAGGTGTTTGCAGTAGAATATGTAGTACAACTAGAGAGCACAGATAGACTCTTCTCTGGCCAATCGAAGAAGAGCATATTCCCTTCCTTACCTTTCTCAATTAGAGGGTTAACATTTGAGAGAAAGGCTTTCCAAGTGGCACAATTTTTTTTAGATATTTTTCAATTTGATTTAGAGTGGTACTGGAAGTATGATCCACTCAATGTCATTCAAGAAAGGCTTGTTGCTAATAAGAACTCTACAAACTTATTTCAACATGAAAGTAAACCATTGCTAGAGAAGTTCAAAAGCAAGGATAGCTGGGATGACGTTAGAAAAGAGATGGAGAAAGTTTTCATTGAGGAAAACATTTCAGTTGAACAGTTGTCATCACAAATTATGACAACAATAAATCAAGGCATTATACAACCTAGGATGTCCTTCAATTTCTACGACAAAGCTGCTCAGCCATCAAACATAAAAATACCAAAGAGAATAGCAGAAGCTTGTAAGGATAGAAAATGGACTAGAACGAAAATGGATGATTTTTGGAGTATGAGAAAGGCTCTTGGTGAACCAAAGACCAGTGTAGATCTGGATGACATAGACGAGGATATAGAGTTTATAAAATTGTGGAATATGGAGCATCCTAACTCCGCATACGACAACAGTGATCTAGATGATCATGATATTGATAATGCATGTACTCCACAGACTGGGAGTCACTGTGCAATCTTTGAGGACCGGAAAAAGTATATAGCAAAGGGGCAGTCATTGTTGAAAAAATGGGTTATAAAGGTGGTGGTTTGGGTCCCACAGGAGAAGGCGTCTGGAATACAATTCAGACATAAAAAACTACTTATGATCGTGGTGTAGGACTTGGCTTTGATAGTGGACCTAGTGGTAGTACTAGTGGCATTCGTGGGACTGGCATTGGTAGGAGTGGGCACCTTATAGAACAAGTTCCCTCTCTAAAGAGGCCACTAGAATCTACACAGAATCCCATACAAGAAGATAGTGTCAAGAAGCAAAAGTTTTCCATTTCCAGTTCTAGTTCCAAAACAATGACATTAGATCATAAAGAAGTGTTGCCAATTTCAGGTTCAACAAAACCCTCTAGAAGGTCAAATCCTCAAAGAGCATTAGTTAGATCAATAGCCATTGCAAGCTCTGCCTCTTCTTCACCTTTCAAACATTCAAATCCTTCTGCAACACCAGATTTTCATTTCAAGGATTTCTATAATAATTTTGCAGAAACAAAAACAAAGAATAAGCAATCAAAGAAGGCATTGGAGACTAGTGCCCTTACTACAGCTGCATAGGAACAACCTACATCCAACAGGGTTTTTCCAACATATGACCCAAAGAGAGACATGATGGAGTTCATGGTTGTTATTCCACCAAAAAAAGATGGAAACCCACCAGAGAGTCAGATAGATCACTCTGAATTTGAAGTTAGCACTCTCCAAATGGATTTTTCCAAAGTAAAAAATGTGGACAAAATCAATGTCTCAAAGTCTACAAACCAAGTGGTCTACAGTGCACTACTAAAGGTGGAAAGAGAGAAAAGCAAGCTCGAGAAAAATATAGAAAAATTACAGGCAGACATTGGCAATGAAAAAGCAAAGAGGAAACCTTTAGAGAACAGTTTGAAAGAATTACAGAAAAAGATTAAAAAATCAGCAGATACAGAGCAAGGACATGCTGAGGTGGTAGTGAAGGAACAGGAGCAGGAGCAGGTGAAACTGAAGGAACAGGAGCTGAAGGAACTGAGGGGAAAATTGGCACAGGAGCAAGTGAAGGAATAAGAACTGAGGGGAAAATTGGCAGAAATGATTTAAAAACTTGATGAAGAAAGAGCTAGTTCAGAAAAGTTATTTAAAAATCTGGAGAGTAATGCTGCCTCTCAAGCGGATAAAGCCAATCATTGGGAACAAAAAGCAGTAAAAGAGAAAAACAATTGTGAAAAAATGGCAGAAGAACTAAAGAAGGCCAATTGTACAATTCAGACTTTAACAGATACTAGTCATAATTTAGTGAAGATTACAAAAGAACACATTTGGGGCCAAATATTGGCGATGTCTAATAGCTTGTATGACTGGTTTGAAATGCTTCAAAGTATGAGAGTATGTTACTTGAAGCTCCAAAACAACATTCAACAGAACATGGATGTTGTCAACAAAGAAAAGACAGCAAAAGATATTATGCAACAACTCTACAGTAAGAGTGATAGTTATCTATCAAACAAGGGAATTAGCAACCGCCTTGATGCATCAGTAAAGGTATCAAGTATCATTCGCAAATGTGAGAAGCTATGGGAAGCACAGGAATTGGATGACAAATCTAAGCAGAAGATCACAAAGATGGAACAAAGGAAAGCGAAAATGGAAAGTCTTGGTTTGCCTAAGGGATTTGAAGCAAATCGGTTCATTGGAAGAGAAAATTACAAAACAAGGTTGCAAGACAAAATAAATACTGATGTACACTTTCTCCCTACAGACATATCTCCTGATGCATTCTTGGATTTCATCAAACCAGTGAGAACTTTGAATGGACTTTTAGAATCAACAGTGCTGGCAAGTCACACTTCCAAATATGAATTGCTAATGAAGTTGCAGGAGTGTGACTATACTATGAACCAAATTGTTCTGCCATCAGAGGATGTTTGGAGTGGCCTAGAAAGATTGCTCTGAATTTTGAACTACTTTAAATTGTAATATATTGCAAATGAATACAAAACAAATTGTGCTCTATGATTCTATCTAATTTTCACATTTTCCAATTCAATGTATGTTGAGTTACTCTATTTTATTCATTTATTCTTAGTTGAGTTACTCTGTTATATGCTATTGGAATACAAAATTTCATTCAGGAATTTCAAATTCAAATATGAATGATCATTGATGACATGATATAAACTACACTCTACAGTAATAATACTCTTTGTTCTCAAATTTTAATGATGAAACATAATACATTCTTGCTTTTCTAAAATGAACATTGAATGATAGGATATCATATAGTAGTTAATAAGTTCAAAAAATACCTATTGGTTGCCACTACTAATTTAACAGAAATTTCCTAAATTTGCCAATTCATCTCTGTGTCGTCATCATCATCCAATTTTGGTATTCCAGTTGCTTCATTGTTCTCTTCATTTTCATTTGTGTCTTCTTCAAGTTCACTCTGACCTCCACTTCTATGACTCCCAATCCCATCGCCAGTGCCACTGCCAACTGTACTTGTCCCACTTGGAGTTGTTGTAAGAGATTGGTTAATGGTGTTGCCCACCCCTCTTCTTTTGCATCTTTTCTTCCAGATTTCCATTGCTTTTTGATAAGGAAAAGTATTGACATCATACCTAGATGTGTATACCCTCAAGCATGATTCCAAATTCTTGTCTAGTTTGTTTCTTAGCTTTGATTTTAGGAAGCCCAAAGCACTGAAAACTCTCTCATCCTCCACTGAACCCAATATCATGGTTTGACATAGATGCTCTATTTTAGTTCTGTCCAAAGCTTTGTTGCCGAGCCCTCTTCATGTGGGTTATGAATTAATTGATATTAATGCTTCATAGTCCTTGCAAAGGTGCCTGATTGATATCTAAGAAGACCCTCATCTAATATTCCTTTGATAGTCACTCCATTGAATTCTACAGATTTGCAAAATTCCTTTATCAAAGTCAACAGCCTTTTACGATAATCTTCCTTAGAGTTGAAGGACCAATATTGAGGAAACACAATTGACATGGCCTCAAGCAGTTGATCATATGGGAATCATGATCTTATTTCAGAGGAAACTCTATAGGCTATGTCCCTTGCATTAGCTGTTATAGACTCGACGATCTTGGTAAACTCTTCCCTTGTAACTCTTGTAGCTCGCTTCTTTGGGGCACTATAGTACATTGGTATCTGAAATCCCCTTACACAAACACATAAATCTCCATTTTCAACGATCTTTAAATAATTATTAGGATCGTCCAAATCTGTTAGTTTCCGCTAGTGATTAAATCTATCATCAGATAAATTTAGGTCAGTATGATAGAGACTATCGAGGGCTTGGCATGACATTTTACGCAAGTGAGCATATTCTGCAATATACATGGCTCTTTACTGGGCTTTTTTCATAATTAATGTCATTTCTTCTAGCATGGGAAGAAGAGATGCCAAATTCAAAAGTGTCTCTATATTGCTTAACCTCCGAAGCAGGTCACCACATCTCTGATTTTCTGCATTGTCCCGATTTTCGTACATCAGTCCAATCAAAGATTGATATTCAAAAAATACTCGATGTGCTGGTCCATCCAAAGAGATCCATTTGGTATCAACTTCTTTAAGAAGCTTGTTTCCATTGGTAATTTCATCAAAAAAGTGCTGAAAATCCCTAAAATGTTTGGGACTTCGACAAAAATATGCGTACAACTCTCTTACTAAATCTTCAACCTTGTTTACTGAAGGAAACTTCTTCACAACTCTAAAAGCAAGATTCATCCTGTGGGCCATACAGTGAATGCCAACAACATATGGTGAACAAGAAGCTTGCATCTTTGTGCAAAGACCATTTCTTTGACCTTGCATTACTGAAGCTCCATCCGCTCCAACACAAATCAACTTCTTCGCTATTGTTAATTCATCCATAGCTCCATATTCAATTAAATGGCTCTTTACTAACTGAAATAAAGTTTATGCTGTCGCATTGTCTCTCAATTTAGCAACAGTTAGTAGATGTGGTTGGCGGACATTATTCTGTACAGTATAAATATGCATGCATACCCACGATGTATTATCTATTGCCGTAACTTTGTCTAAGGACAATGCAATAAAGGTTGACTCTTTTATTTTTCTTTGTACATCCTCTATTTCAACCTACGCAATACAACTTGCCCATTCCCATCCAATGTTTATCGACCAATGACTGACAGGATAGTTAGGAACTTTCAGAAAGTGTAACAAACCACTCATTTCTGGATAGTCTATCATTGGACACCCTTTGCTCAAAATATGGAAAACATTACTTAATTGAACAGCTTTTTCGCGTTCTTCTACTTCACTTGCTTTTGCAAAAATAGCATTAATAGAACCTTGAACTTCACCAGGCTTTGTCTTAAATTTATGAAACAAATAATATTCCTCAGCATTCCTTTTATGTTGACATTGCTCCTTTGTTTTATATCTTACCACTTTTATTTCCTTTCCATCTACAGTTGAGGTTTCGTAAATCTTACCAACATGTTTCTCTATGGTGTCTAGTTTAAGCTGCAACCGCTTTTCCTTTTTATATCAAATTTAAATCTCCTGGCCATCTCCCATTGATGATCAGTTTTTTCTTTCGATTTTCCTCTCCCTTTAGTGTTACTGTTAATTGCACCATCATCATCACCGAAGTCGATTGATTCATCCTGGTACTGGTTATTTACTGGATATTCTTCTTCAAGGTCATCTTCATTAGAGATATCAGGTTCTGCAACTTCATCACCAGATTTATTAGGCTCCCCAATTTGTTGAATAGACTCCTATGTAGGTTGAGATTGTACAGGTTCCTCTGATGATGTACCTTCCTCACTTTGACCAACACTGTTGCGTCTACCCCCGCCAAAGTATGAAGATATATTTCTGCATTTCGTTGGCCTCTCTTGGACATCTCCACCTTCATTAGTCCTCTTCCTGTTTAAATTTGATTATGACATCTCCATCAAATTAAGGCTGTAATAAAATACTACGGACTCGTAGTCGTAGTCGTTCTGGTTCACTATCGATCGCAATTGTGAGCTCTAAGCTCAGAATCAACAGAATTATTATGCTACTAAGTACTAAATGAAAATCTCTTGAAGGATCCTTCTTTCCGGCATGTTTCAATAATGAAACTCATATATCTTAAATAGACAACTACAAATAAACCATTTTCATATCAGCCATCAGATTTTGCCTCATAATCGGCATCGTCCATTTTGGCGAATGGGCCGACCATTACTTATGATAAGAACTAATATTTGGTGAACCCCGCGTAATTTCAAGTAATCGAGTGGGTGAATAGGTTGGGAATTTGGGACCCCATTGCGTGTGATGCATGGCAAATTGGGTCCTAGGACAAATAAAAATTTCACATAGGAAAATGGGAATTTGGTGAATGATGATCCTCAAAAGAGACACTCAATTTAATCTGTGGTGAATAAGAGTAAACAGTAAAGAGAAATATGGGTGAAGAACTTGACTACCAAACTGAAATTACGTAATAATAGTGGCGAACGTTTTGACCCCTATATGACCATTTTATAAAATCTAGGTGAACGATCTGACCTGTATATGATCATTTTATTCGCTAATTTATATCACCCGATCGTGACATATTCGCCACTAAAAAAATCCCTGATTATGACCTCTTTATACCTATTAGGACCTATTTATACCTATTAGGACCTAATTAGGGGTATGTGCAGGATCATGGTATGCCAAAAAGTGGCGATGTGAAAAAAACCCATTTTCACTCATCCAAAAGTGCACAAATGGATTTGTTGACTTTTTAGTAGGCATGGGTGTCAGTACACCTAGCCAAAGCAAAGGCCTAATCGAATATCTGATATTTGCCAGTAGTTTTAATTTATAAGGCCCAGCCACGTTCAACATTTTTCATTCTGAAAATGTTGAACGTGGCTTGGGGCTTTAGGATATCCGATCAAATCCTATATCCGATTTGCTCAAGATCATAGGTAAGTTCAATTTTGATGTTTTAGTGTTTTTATTATTTTTTTTATAGAAATTTATAGTTTTTTATATAAAAATTAGGGTTTAAATGAGTTTTTTATTATTTTTTTAAAATTGATTGTAATTATCGATTTGTGTTGTAATTGTAATCAGACATGGACCCAAATCAATCAAAAAACCCTCCTAATGATCCCACAAACAATCCAAAACCACCTCCCAATAATCCCTCACTTCTAGAAGATGTACTAGTCTCAAACCCTCACCATTTAGAGGATCTAATAGGAGACAATCTAAATCAACTTAGAGGATTTCAAACCACCTATGCCAATATCCCCACATTGCACCCCATGTTTACGACATTGAACTCAATTATTGAAAACATGGAGAAACTTACAGAGCAACATAGTGTTGCACTTCTTTGGCGCGATTCCATGCACGCCCAGTTTGACGATGGGCTTGACTATGATCAAGTCATGAACCTAAACATTAAAAAACATGACATATGTAATCTTTTTGTGGATCCTAAAACCGGTCTAAAAGTGGACCCTAAAAAACCAAGTTGTCAATTAAATGGTGCACAAATAGTGCAATATGTGACAACTTTTGGGACTGCTGGTGGATGGTTTTTGATAAACCACCTCACAACAATTTGGATGTCCCATTTTATTTTATTAAAAAATTGTATGTTGAATTTGTGCTTGGTCACAAGGTCAATTATTGGAGTATGAGACCAAACCAGGGTGTAGGTTTAGGCGCTCCTCAGGACGGGCCATGGGCACAACGGGTGAAATCTCGCACATATGTCCCCCCTCCCAAGATTTCACCACCTCCCACAGTGCAGCATCCTGACATTATTGTTGAGGCCGACTCACAGACTATTCAAGCCATTCACACCTTGAGTGATCTGCTGGTTACACAAAGCACATCATTGTTGCCTCCTCGTGCTGATGTGTCTAGCCCTTCCGCATTCTCCACGAGCTCACATGTTTGTGTGCCCCACACTTGCATTATGTGCAAGAATATGTGCTTAGGTCCCCTGAATGATAGTGATGCATATAATTACGTCTTCAAGGTGGATGATTCTACACAACACACTACAGGCACTGAAGCACCTCATGAAGATGTGCATCAGGGGCATATAGAGCCATGGACTCCTACTATTATGGTAAGGGTAAACAGTTCACTTTTTACATTGTATTTAAATTTTATTGTTCATATTTTTAGTAGAATTTTCTTATAATAATTTCCCACTTATTTGTTTTGTGTTAAATTTATGTTCAATTGATGAAAGAGGAGGAGATGGCATAGGTGGAGGGGTGCATGCTTTCGATCATATCATTTGGCCTTGACAGTTCCACGGTGCATATGTTTTAATGTACTCTTTGGTTTCCTTAAATTATTATAATAGTATATGTACATTATTTTCTAATTTTTATGATCATCTTATTACATACTAATGCAGGTGTCACCAGTTGCCACTAGGGGGTAATGTGAGGGGGTGCAGGTGTTAGGCATTGACAAGGGAAAGGTAATTAAGCAATTTAGTTTGTTTATGCATACATGTATACTTGTCAATTGTGCATACTTATTTTTAATTTACATGGTTTATTTGATAGAGAGTGGCATCTGATGATGTCGTGAGACCCTATTGTCATGATAGAGTCACCATTAGTACAAAAACAGCAAAATTAGACTAAAAAAACTACTAAAAATCACATATAGATGACCAATTTTGATCACATGACCAGTAATAGTTTATTGCCAGTCATTTGTAACACCACCAAATTTGTGACTAAACAAATTTTAGTCATTTGTTGGTTGTTTTGAATGATCAATTTGGTAGTATTTTTACTCATTAATTTAGTCATTTGTTGTTGTTAATTGGTCATTCATTTAATCTTGATAGTCATTTATTTAATCATTAAAATCATTAATTTGTGTCAATTGGTAATATATTTAATCATTTGTATCAACTAATTTCCATCCATTGGTAGTATATTTGATCATTTTAATCATTAATTTAGTCAATGTTGTTAATAATTAGTCATTTATTTAATCACGTTAACACTTAATTGATATCGATTGGTAATATATTTAGTCATTTGTATCAACTAATTTCCATCCATTGGTAGTATATTTGATCATTTTAATCATTAATTTAGTCAACGTTGTTAATAATTAGTCATTTATTTAATCATGATAACAATTAATTGATATCGATTGGTAATATATTTAGTCATTGTCACTCTTATGTTTCCATCTACTAATAGTATATTTAATCACTATTATATTTTGGTTCTCATTAATTGGTATTAAATTTAGTTGTGATATAAATAATGTATTAAATTACATAAATTTAATAATGCAAAAAAGGCATATATTAAACTTGAAGTAAACCATAAAAAAATTTAAAAATATATTAACATATACAAACAATATTCAACATCATGAGAAAGAAAGGTAATCTGCAATTTTAAAATATAATATGTATCAAGTAATAAAATGTCAACGTTGAGAGTATACATAATTATATTTAAAAATATCAAAGTTATTAAGAGTTTCCAACTCATTAAATACACCATGAATGTCTGGTATCTAGTGCATGATAAACATCAACTAATTCATTTTCTCCAAAAAAATTATTGGCCACCATGCAAAGGATCCTTCTTTCTCTTTTAGACGAATCGCTCCATCTAGTTTGTCTTCATAAACAAGTGGTACGTTACTTGTGACCCTCACAAGTTCTACATTTGCATCACTTGTTCCTTTCAAGTTTTCTCCATGTATGATAGATAGTGAATGGATCCACCCAACACCAACAACAGCACTATCAAATGGATCCAACACTCTGACTTTATCTCCTTCTTGGAGTTCATGAATATTTTTCTGCAAAAACAAAAAGTGCATAGGTAATTATGTGACTTATTAACATAATAATTATCACATAGGTAAACATTTGACTTATTAACATAATAAAACAACCATTACTTGCTCAAATAGTACTTGCATGTGTTAAAACAAATACCGTGAAATACACAACAATAAATAAAACTCACCTTGCTTTTAACATGAGGTCTTCTTTGAATATCATATAGATCCTCATCTAGTTCAACATGTTCACTATCAACATCCTTCTCAAATTGTGGAGCTTTATAGATAGGTCTATTGAGAGCGTCTTTCCCTGTATGCACAGTAGACTGAAGAGAAAACAAGTACAAGTCATATGCTGGAAGAGGGTATGATATGTAAACCTTGGCAAGAAATAAGTATAATTCTAAATTGTGCAATGAAGATAGCTAATAAATATTGTGACAAATTAACTTACATCTGGAAAAATGCAAAATCTATAATTATTTGTTTAAAATAACATTTCAAGCATGAAGATTAGGATAGATAATTGACAACTATTACATTACCTCAACTTTACCACAACTATAACCATGTTGATCCACATTCATGTCCACTAATTCATCGCAATCGCTGTCAATATCAGCAGCTTTGTTGGCATCAAAGCATTTTTGTGCAGCTTTGATAGAATTGCTCTGCATGTGGTTAAATTGTTAGTAGATAGATCAATGCAATGGTAGATTAAATGCAATGGTGGTATTTTCTTCCATGTCAGAAACAACAATAGTGTATTGTAGACTGACCATCACCAGTCATCATTGCTACAGGATTATTACATCAGATAAGTGACAAATAACTCTTTAAGGTCTTATAAATAGATCAGCATATTCCCTCTCATTATTACACAAATCAATGAGGAGTATTATCACTATACAAGAAAGAAGAAAATAAGGGGGCTAACATTATCCAAGAAATAATTAATTGCTGTCTAGAAAGAGGAAGGCAGATCACACAAAGGAAGAAGACATCTCATCTATAATTGCAGCCAAAGGAAGGAATTAATATGACGTAAGTTAGATAACTAACTAATGATATTGTTAGTTACAAGGAAGAGGTACGATTTGTTAAAATAGTAATTCAATTTGAAAGAGTTCTGATCAAAGAGATACAACTTTTCACATCATGCCCTTTGTTGCTTAATAAGGGAAGATCATCCATTTCTTCAAGGGGCATATTTTATTGGCATATAGTCTTCATACCTGAAGCACTTAAAGGGATTTAATACAGCCAACTAAAGGAGGTATTTGTCCCCTGTTGGGCAAGGTCACAAACACATGAAAAGAAGAAATTGACAAGTAGAAACAACATCCTAGATTATTGCAAGAATAAAAGATTGTAATCAGACTAAGGCATAAACTTCTCACATAAAATTGCATGAAACTTGAGCCATTATTCAGCAACAGTGACATAGATTAGACTCACAAGAAGGCATTAAAGAAACATAAAATTAAAGGATAATAATTTGAAAGAGGATCAAGTACAAGATCCTATTTCTCATACCAGATTACGTCTATTCCATTTGCATGATTATAAAAGACAATTTCAGAGAAGGCGATCAGATTATTGTAAGGATCAGGTGCTTTATTTCAACATAGTTTGTTAATAAGCATCTCAGTAAATCAAAGCAATATAGATCAGGAATCTAGGCAGAGCATCATCCTGGATTAGAGCAATATTAATCTGACAGCATTTTGCATTCCCCAATCTACTTTATAGTATCGATATCAAAGAAGTTTTGGTTCATAGATATTACCCTTCATTTTCAGATCAGAATTTATATCAGCATTCTAGTTTGGAAATAAATCTCAGAAATTAAAGTAAACTTTATCCTCATTACTATAAAGATATTTGGAATTTGCATTGATTGATTTCTTTTATCTCTCACAAGCCATCAAACAAGGATAATCGATTTATTACAACATCGATCAAAAGAGATAAGACAAACTTGAAGTAATTGCATAAGGGGACATTACAGTTTGTTACAACATGATAAGTTGTAACAACTCCAAAATATAGGCATACACTAAAATAACATTATAATTAAAGCATAAATGGCTTAGAAGATAAGCATACCTTAGTATTGAATATCCAGTTATTAGTTGCCTTATTAACACCTATATTTGGAGATAAGTGAAAGCAAGCACATTAAAAAGAGATTCCAAATATCTATTAAATTGAGTGATAAGCATATATAATAATTCAAATATAATAAGATAGTGAGAAATGACCTGTGGAGTCTCGTTTCTTCTTAACCGTAACATTCTCTTTAATTCCTTGACCATCTTTTCCCAAGCCTTCACCTTCTTTCCAAACCTTGCAAAGAACAAGCAGAGGGGAAAAAATGAGAAACTTACATAAGACATGCAAAAAACAATATTTACTTACCTTTTAGAACCCATAACATAAACTTAAGTTCAAATAGAGACAACAACATAATAGAAGATGGTCAGAGTCATGGGTTTCCTGAAGTCGTAGATTGCTCATCTCAATATGAAGTCGTAGAGATTACTTAGATTACTTGTCTCAATATAAAGTCGTAGAGGGATGTTGTTGTTTAGAAGTCGAGAAAGCAATTCAAACATACTAGCAGTAGACATACTAATAGACAAAAAGAGGATGAATCTTCTTTGCTTACCCATAATCTTCTTTGCCTATGAGCTCAGCCTTTGACGCTCAATTTTTTTACGAACAGTGAATTCTTTGCCTGTCTTTCAATAAGTCTCTGAGTCCTCTCCAAACAAGCTTTATCACCCATGCAAGTAGCCACTACAGTTATATGCACCTAAAATAAAATTTTTCAAATACACACATCAGATAATTAAAGACACTATAACCTATTAAAAAAACAACATAAATAAGAAGTTGAACAAAAGAAATTTTATGGTTATTAATATATATATATATCACTAAACCATGTCAAGGATCGTGATAAGTGTTCTCCATGATTTTTAAATATCATGGGTGTTTTGCAAAATTATATAGAGAACTATCAATGCTTTGATCTTTCATTAAATATCCTATCTAATATTGGATTTATTCTATAGGATTTTCAAACTCTCAAGTCTATGATGGGAAGCCTATAATATGCAAGGGTCCTCTCGTTTTATTGGCACACATTAGTTCATTCATCAGATGAGGAAGAACTTCAGTCATCAAATGAGTTTGTGAAAGATGGATCAGTTGATCTCCATGGCCACTTTGTTATCAGAGCTTACACTGGAACATGGAAGGCATCCCTTTTCATCATTGGTGTGCATTAATAAGATCTCTTTTGTGTGTGCAATGTTTTCTAGGTTTTCCAGAATTATTACTAGCACTAAGAATGCTTCTGAAAAATCTGTTACAGAAAGTTGATAACACATAATATAGAATACATCTCTTGGATTAATGTTTTCAAGCTCAAATTCTTATGGAAAACTTACAACACTGACAATTTGGATTATAGTAGCTGAATTACACTGATATGAGCCTTCTCTGCTCTCATGTTTTAGTTTTTACAGTAGGAATGAGAAAGAGAATAAGAAAATGTTATTTTGTATTCTCTTTAATGTGTTTGAAGAAGGGTCTAGATTTTAGGGCACAAATGTCAGTAAATAAGAGGGGATGGCACATTGAATTTTGTTTATGTTTGTGTTTCAAGACAGATATTATTTTATGGTTGTTGTTTCTAAATTTGTTGAGTAAAATCATGTGTTATGCTGATAATTTGTTGGGACCAGTTAGAACTCATCCTAACTAACTCCCATTTGGTATCAGTATCACTACCCTACACGTCCTTTTATACTCAGACATTGTAGATTGGTCTATCAACATGAGTAACCCTTTCCTCCTTTGATTTTGAGGAGTCATTTTGTTCAGAGATATTTTTAAAACCATTACATTTATTTGCTGATCACAGGGGTGGAGATTGCAGAGAGGTTTGCTCATGCTGGCATATCTTCAAATTTGATGATTTATCTCACAAGTGTTTTGAATGAAAGCACTACAACTACTGCAAGCAATGTGAACATATTGTCAGGGGTACGATACATATTGCCTTTTCTGGGAGCTTTTGTTGCAAATTCATATTTGGGTCGGTATTGGATAATCCTTGTTTCTTCGCTCGTCTATCTACTTGTCAGTATCCTTTTCCTTCACAAAATCCTTTTCCACTATGTTACAATCGATGTGTATAGTAACTTGGCAGTATTATCTACAGATTTAGGAATTGTAGTGAATATAGTAACCGAAAACCATACTTTGAGTATGTGCACTTGTTGGAAACTGAATCAGATGTCCATTTGTTTTGAAAATAGCTGAACAGGTTTTCTCTTTTCTGTGTTTTAACATACCCAACTAACACTTCATACATACCCAACTAATGCTTCATATTCTTATCTAGCATAAAGAACTCCATCATGAATTTCATGCCTTGAAGGATTGCAATCATTTTCATATTCATATGTATGAAAGAAACTTATCTCATATTCATATTCATATGTGAGTGCGTGAGGAATGAGAGAGAGGAGTTGTAGGGAGTTTGGAGAGTGTTTTGGATAGAAAAGAGAACAATGTAATGAAATTTCCATTGAATACAAATTAATTCTCTGAAAACTGCCAGGTTGCTGCCTTGAAGGACACAGACCTCTTTTTGTGTGATAAAACTTCTCATTTTTTATGAAAACGTGATTGGGAATGCATTAGAATGATGGAAGATTAGATTAATTTCAATTCCATGCAATTTTGTGTCATTTTTTGAGGTTTAAAGGGAAGAATCTCAGTCATTTGCTGACTGTCCCTGTACAATACTGTGTGCAATCAGCAAATTGGTTTGAAGTTTTCATGATGCCCTAGGCTCTCCCACTTTCTATGGTGATTGTGTCTTGTGGGAGAGACCTAATTCATATTTTATATGTTCCATTAAATGTTTTCATGCAGGGATGTCAAGATAATGGTGAAAGAGATCTCTGATTGAAGAGGAAATGCTGATTAAGGGTCACTAGATGCTTGGACCAGTTAAGGTCTGGAAGTTCTATCCAAAGGAGGGCCACATTTTATTGCATAGAAGGTCAAGATATGACCATTAGATGGTGTTAGATCCACTGGGAGGGTCTGGAAGTGATTGGAGAGGTGATTTTTGGGAAAAGCCCTAGGGTTATGCACCTAGGAATGAGGTTTTTGTGGTTTGGGTAGAAGATCTTGATAGTACCTCCTTTGAGTGTGAGAATCCATTGATTTGGATCATAATAAAACTCTGTTTTTGGGTTAGAAGGTTTGCGGATGAGTGCAATTAATACTTGCTTTGTATTTGGGGGCCTAATTAGAGGGCTAATTGTGGTACACCAGCAGTTGTTTGGATAGTTGGTCCAAAGGAACAGTATGTGGTTTTGGGATATGTTGTAAAAATCAGAAAAGGGTATCCAAATATAGTTTTATTTTCCAAAGTGTTTTGGAGAAGATATTTGTAAACCTTGAAAAACCGTCCAGGCAGGGCTACAAGAGAAATAGGCCTAATTAGTACCCAGTTTGGGATTTGTGAGTTGATGGGGTCGCTTGGTTGAATCCATTGATTGGATTGAGAGACATTGAGATGTTTTAAATGATGTAGAATGGGTGGTGGCACCATAAACCATTTGTGCACTCTGATTTGGTAGAGGTTGTAGTGGGTCAAAGGAGATGATCCTTGTGGAGATCTAGTTGTTGTGTGCGAAGAACATTCATGAAGTCCCTCATCATTTGCAGAATGAAGACCACCATAACACCTCTGCATCACTTCCGTTATTGGAAGCACATCCTGGACCATTTATGAGTCAACTCATTGCAGGGGATGCTGTCATAGGTCCACTGGTAACCCTTCATAGAATACAGAAGGTTTCAAACATTCTACAGATTTTGAAAAGCACTAAGCACAATGCCTTCCCAGTCATAGATAAAACACCATACTCAAAAACACCAGTCTTGTGTGGCCTTGTCCTTAGGTCACATCTTCTAGTCTTATTGAAGAAAAAAGACTTCCACAATTTTGAGCAGAATGCAGTTGTTTCTACAGGGTTGAACCAGAAGCATTATCTGGAGACTTTGCAAAGCTAGGCTTAGGAAAAAGGCTCAAGATTGAAGGGATTGAAGTAAGTGCAGAGGAAGAGGAAATGTATATGAATTTGCATATAGTCATAAATACTGGATATTCTATAGTTGGATATATCCTGAAAATACAAAAGCTTCATCAAAATATTGGCATTGACTCTCTTTATTTCTAAAGATGCTTGACAAAATGTGAGCATCAAGCTTGCATTTCTCTGCTATTGGAATTCTAATCAAGGATAAAATGGATAAGCTTTTAGAACACTATACCTATTTCAAAATTGGAAATACTCTAATATGAAGACTGAACCCTTCTTCGTCTTCAGCCTGTTGTAAAATTTGGACTTACTAAGAATAAAATATATAACTAGCTAGGCAATTCAGAGCATTTGCATTTGTTGTTCTATCACAACCACCCTAATTCTTAGTTGTACTATAACTCATACCTACAAACATTTTAGGACGACCAAATAATGCAATGAGTTTCCAAAGCTGCTTACTTTCTCTACATGTGAAATTGGCTGGGTGAGCAACTTTTTATTATAGGCTCCAACCCTACACTTGATATATCTCATGTGTTCTAATTTTTAAAACGTGATAATCATTAGTTTGTGTTATTGATGTTGTTTTGAAGATTTTAATAATGACTTGAGTATATATGCTAGGGGATGTTGTCCTTAAAAAACATAGAAAATTTATCCTACCATGTATCTATGAATCTTCTTACTTATTTTATTTAGTGTTTTCATTATTTTATCATTAATCATTTATATTTCTTATATACACCCCAAAACAGGGGAAATTTTTTGAGCATAAAAGTGCATAGATTTCCCTCTTACATTCTTACAAGTACTCAATTTTGAACTTGTCATTAAAATATTATACTAACGTTCGATTTGTCCAATTTATTGCATGAGTTTATGGCCCTAAAATTGAATAACATTAGTCACATTCCTACCTTATTTTGAACAATCCATATGGTCTCCCTTTACAGTCATATTTCCATGTTTCGATCTCTCAAAATTGACCACAAGAGTAATAAATTCTGTAAATCACCTCTTTGCAAAGGTTTAGCTTCATAAAGCTTATATATAATGGAGAAATCAGAAATGATATGGCTGGGAAATGTGTTAATGTGATGCTGGGAATTGCTTCTAAATGAGGTGACTAAATTGCAGATATAATTTATTAAAGGAGTATTGTGCTTATAACTTAGACTTTTCAGATTTGAGTTAAAAGATTTTTACAATCCATTGCAATAATATTATTGATTTAGATGGAAACAAGTATTGATGAATTTTGCATTATGAAAAAATAGAGTTTTGTAAACATTTAGTATATATAATTCTTGATTATTGGCGAAACCTTGAAGCAAGACATTCTAAATCCTTTCAAAACCTGACAAAGTTGAAAAGTTGTTTGCAATTTGTTATCATCATGAGCACATGATTACAGTAAGTTATTAAGTTATTTAAAATAATGTTAGAGGCAAACTAGAATATTGGATTTGTTAATAGAGTGCTGGTTGAGTTTACATGAGTTTTATTGCAATGAGCAAAAAAATATAGGCATGCCATAGCATCACCTAAATTATATTCTGGATTGCTTGTATATTTGATTATTGTGTTAAGTTAGAGGTTGTAGAGCTCTCAAAGCATAAAATTAAATTGTTCAATGTAACTACTAAAAAGTACATTCCAGTCTGCAGTAGGGGTGAAATAAATGCATTTGCAATTGCTAGTCCTACCTTGAGGGAAAGTTGTCCAATTCATATATCAAGACGTCTAGAAAATTTACCGATCACTGTTCTCATAGATGAGTTATGATGATGCCATTAAAAGTTCTCTTGCTTCTAATTTGGATGTTCTAACTCATATGTAGTCTCAAGCTCTTCTCTAGTAGTTTAAATTTGCAATTAATTGTGTCTTGCTGTAGACTAGGCCTACTCAGAACATTGACACTGGAGGTCACTTCATGAGGTGCTTATAACTGTTGTAGAATATTTAGTAGAACATTTTTAATATCTAACTAATATTTTATGCACATGAATATATTTTTAATTGTATATTCTATACAACAAAGGTTTGGCCTTGTTTCCTAAAATAAAGGACCTTGTAGTCAAGAACAAAACTCACAATGAACTTCTTTTGTTTCTTGTTTAATTTATAAGCAAATGCAGTTTCTTGCTTGAAAGATGTGCAAATTTCAAACATAAAAAAAACCTAACAAACATTATACTGCATAAACATAAAAACAAATATTCATTGAACATACCTTCAATGCAGAGTTCTCTTGCGCCCAAAATTGATCCTTCAATAAAAACTTCTCATAGCTCTCTTGCACCCAGAATTGAAACTTTCTAATGCGCAGGGATTGCTGTTTGTGGACACCGAACGGATTTGGAGATTTTATTGCAAAATCTGGTGGTTTCCATTTTGGTTTCTTCCCGCTCTCCTGTGCCCAAAATGCATGCCCCACTCTCCCGTGCCCAAAATGCATGCCTGCCACGCGTGAACTGAAACTCAACCTGTTCAAAAATGGATAATCTTTTTTGCTTATGTGTATGTCGATCCTCTTTATTTGCACAGTTTTAGACCTAATAGGATATTCATTTTATATTTTTTTGGCCGCCCCTTTCTACGCTTTGATGCCAACACATGATCTGCATTGGCTAATGCGAAGGCGTAACTGCATATTTTCTTTATGTTGGGAAAATAATTAAGATGCAGCATTCATTCGACATTTAATTGGATTATGAAAAGAAATAATAATAAATGAAAATGAGAGGGATGGGTTTATGGAGATATTAGTGAATAAATCATGCTTGCAACAATATAATGTGGGTGTATGATTTTGTTCAATATCGAGTTTGCCTTCTACAAGTAGTGAAAATTAATTTGGTGTATGTAATGACTTCAAATAAGGTGATATTAGCCAATTCCTATATATTAATATGTTTAGATATATCTATACATCTATAATATATGCTTACTAGTATGTTATATTTATATTTATTTGATTGTATTTGCTTACGTGCATTTGGCGCTCCGTTTTGGAATTTTTTTTTATCATTACAAATAGACTCTTGGGATCATTTGTCAAAAGAATTTCTATGGTTCAATTATAAAGGCAATGAGGGATTAGGATCTTTTGTCAAAAGAATTTCTATGGTTCAATTATAAAGGCAATAACTAGGGATCCTGACTTAAGAATGTTGGATAATTAGGGATTTCTATTTGAAGGCACACCAATTTGTATGAAACTTATAATTGAATTTTGAAGTATGATGGCACGATAATTATGGTGGAAAATTAACAATTATCAAGATAATAAGGGTGATCTAAGGATAATGGATGATTAGGACATGCCAATTATGAATATATATATATATATATATATATATATATATATATATATATATATATATATATATATATATATATATATATATATATATATATATATATATATATATATATATATATATATATATATATATATATATATATATATATATATATATATATATATCACTCGCTATAATATTTAAACTTATTATAATATAATACTATATGCACTTTATAATTCTACCTAGGAGGCTTTTCTCCCTTCTCTCTCTTGATGCCTTGTTCTCATTTTTAATTATTTTCTCTTTTCTTCTTTGCATAGGTTTCTGTGTGCTGAAAATTTTCTATTCATAATTAATTTGATGTTTAGATTTAAGTGGTAAATAAATTAATTAATAATAAATAAATATATTTATTTTTGGAAGTAAATTTAGATTTTTAGGGTATTTAAATTGATTACTTTTAAAATATTTATATAATTTGAATTTCAATCAATAATGTTCCAAATATTTTATGATAAAATATTGTTGTCTATTCGTATTTTGTAAAATAGGCATTTTATCTTTTATCTATTTTCTTTAGTATCTATTTCAAAACTCAAATGATGAGAACCAGTTCATATAAGTTGATCAACTATCATATATAGTAAATAAATTTATAAGCAAAAAAATATATTAAAATAATAAAAAGTCAAGGAGATAGATAATTAGGAGGCCTAATATTTCTATATAGTTACATCTTAATTTGAGATATTCTAATTTTTTATGAAATTACATTATTTATTTTTTAGTGATTTAAGCCTTGATGGGTTCCATCTAATATTTAAGGGTCTTAACCTAATTCTTACCCTTCTAGTCTTAAATCATATTCAATGTAGATCGATTTTAATGTAACTAGAACTATTTTTTGCCAAAACCTGTACAACTAGACTGCACTCGATTTTAATAATGTTAGAACTATTATTTGTCAAGACTTGTACAACTAATTTTGTTTACTTATAATAATTATAATTTGGCTATTCTTTTTTATAACACTATCTCTAAATCTTGTTTATCAATCGGTTTTGAAATCTCCAAAAACCCAGATTTAGGGCATGAGAAGGGTGTACATATAAGATTGCTTGCGCAATATGCCTATTGACGAGAAAGCATTATTGGTGAATTGGAATTTCCAACTCTTTGATATTATATTCAAATGTTATAATTATAAATGAGGTATAATCATGCATTTAGTCATTTTGTTTAGGAGACTAATTATGTAGTCATTAATTTAATCTTTTATTTAGTAAGTCTTGTTTCAGTAACTAATTATTAGTGACTAATTCTTTAATCATTTAATTAGTCATTTATTTGATCATCTATTTAGTCATTTTTATTTGACTGCACTTGTGATTTTACCTTATGATCAAATTACTCATATATTTAGTCATTTATATTTGTGAAGTACAAAACATTAGTAATATATGATCAATTTTAGTCATGTGACTAAAAGTTTTAGTCGTGTAGTCACATATTTTCCAAAATGTACTAGTGCACAGGCATATCCATTCGCAGTGATAGCCCCACGGTACGTATATTTCTAAAGTTATTTGTGTGTATTTTACTATCAAGTATATATAATATGATCAAGTTATGATAGTATGAAGTATCTGTTTGACTTTTGTAGGTCACTCCTAGTTTGAGGGAGGTAGAATGCCAAGGGTTTGTATCGTTGATGACTCAGCAAATATTTCCTGAAGAAAGTTCAACACAGGTAAGTTTTAATGTTAATTCAGTTATTTTTTAAACATATATTTGCTACCAACTATTTAACATTAAATAGTATAACTCATAGATCAATCTCATGTTCGCAAACATATACAAGTCAAAGTCGACATTGGTGGCATTGTTCCTATGCTACCAAGGACATATATTAGGTCTCCTATCCGCAAGAGGAGACAGAGAGGCGAGGTATATGAGAGTTCAATTTTAGTTTAAATTTTATTTATTATTGTTGACTATGATTTTGAATTTTAATCTAACTTGGGGTTTCACTTTTGTGTTTGAATGCAGGATCCATCAGAGCCAAAGAGGACTTCAAAGAGGCTACATTTTGATGATCCACCAATAGAATAGGATGTCCTAGAAACTTTTGTAGTTGAACTTCTTATTTTGAGATGCCATATGACACATTTTGAGATGCCGTATGCCACATTGTATCTAGATATGTTGACATGTAAGTATGTATAGAATTATTGTTCATTTTGATATATATGAAACTTGATATTCAATCCAATTTGTTAATTGTGTGTTCATTTATTCATTGTTAGTATGTAAATATGCTTGTGTGTATGTACTCATGTGTATGATTTATGCCTTAAGTATATTCAAGTACATTCTTCATAACCTAAATTCATGTGTATGGGCTACGTGCATGACTTAAGTGAATTCATGTGGAATGCTTTATAAAAGATGTGCTACATGTATGCTTCATGACTTAATCAAATTTATGTGTACGCTTTATGTGCTACATGTGTTCACACGTGTAATTCGTCATTTAAGTGAATTCAAAATTTATGTGCTACATTGTATTCATGTGTATATGATGCTCTCAACCAAGCAAATATGATGTAGAGACCTCTACTATCCCCTCATGGAACTCAACTCAACTTGAGGATTCTACAAGCATCTTGGAATCTACTCAAGGAGTTACTCTTAACTCAAGGGTCAAATAGAGTGCTACCTAGTGCACCTAGTGCCTCCACCATACCAAAACTCCAACTAGACCTCTCACCTTGATCCTAACACCACAGATCATCTTATCATGGTCTATTTACCATGTTCCAACTTTCTATTCACTCCAATCACCTTAACTTCAACCATTTCTCTTATATAGCCTTTCTAGGCCTATCTAGTAGCCCTACAAACACTGAAATCGACAAGTTACTCTCGACCTCTCCAAACAACCTGACAAGGTATTTACATTTTCTAATACCCTTTTCAGAGTTACTAAATTCATCTCAATCTCAGTCCTTCATTATTTGATTGGTGAAGACTTTCTCCACCCTCTAGCTCTCCATCTAGGCCTAATTAGCCCTTGCTCAAAGAAGCAATCCCTGCTTATCTCCAGGACTCAAAGAATTGAAATAGTCTTCCTAGACCTTCCAAAACACAATATTTTCAAACTCTTAAAGTCCCACCATTCATCAAGCTCCCAAATCAATAAACCCTTGTTTCTAGGGTCAATAGCCTAGGGTTTTAGGGAAACTACCCTTACCTGCAACTCTCAAGCTCTATAAAGGTCCTAAACCCTTCCAATACATCCCTATAGACATCTTCAATCATCATATGCCCTCTCCCTTAATCGAGTATTCTACAACCAATACTGGTGCTTTCAAATGCACCCTTTTGATGTATGTTTACCAGGCCTGTCTCTGCGTCTTCTCTCCTTCTTCCACTTTCCTTGCATTCAACAACTAATATACAAGGAAATATACATGTTTAGACCTCTCCCACCAAGTTACAATCACCATAGGGGTGGGAGGGTCACTACATAAGGCTGGCTACAAACTTAGATGATGATTGTGCCTACAATGTCAGTCTTGTCCTCGACATCAGTCAATTCCAATATCTTAATGATATTCCAAACAATGAAATACTTACATAAAATTTTAAATAAACACAAGACACCATTCCTATATCACAACCAAGCCAAGATCACATTCGATTTACTCTAATCAATTCACTATTGTCTGGACTATTCCATGGGATAGAGAACTATAAAAATGCAGAGAACTTTATTTTCATTGATTGATTCGATTAAAAAATTCAACCATTACACATCAACACTTATCTCTCCTATCTACCCCCGTAGATATCTTCAAAGATAGAGTCTAATCCTCAAAAGACTGACTGGAACCTACTAACTAACTTTCTAACTATCCCCTAACTGACTGTCACTAACATAAACAAGAAATTTGTTGTCAAGTTGACAACAAAAGTTGTCAACTCGACAACACATCATCCAAAGCCCATCTAAAGACTTCTAAAAGGTTTAATTTCAACCTTTAGAAACCTATTACCCCTACTAACCCCAACTAACTCCAATGAAGCCCTATTTGGCTTATATTGCCAATATAGGCAATTTACAAATTATTGCACTCTTAGTGCTCTCAACACCATTTAGAGGCTTTAATAGCCTTATTACATCTTTTTAGACCCTTATAGGTCATTTCCATCAATCCCTAACCTAGGATCAATCCATAATCCATTCTTAGTGACCCCTAGGTACCTTTCAAGCTTATCATTGCCATTAAGGTTTACATTCAATATGTGATTATAATGAGATCAATATATGCTCAAAATAATATTACATGACCATGAATATTCTTATTACATGATATAATGACCTTTGAAGGCCATTTGTCTTTCACTCCTCCCAAGGATCCATCAGTGACCCTGGGGCACTCCATGGCTCCTGCCTTTGACCTTGGTGCTCCTGCACCACTTACTTTGCCTCTTGACACACCAGAACACTTGCCAACATACACAATGGTGCAGTCCATTCGGTGCTGGGACAAACGGTTTGGAAGAAACCCAGTGGTGCAACTTTCAATTGACCCTCACAACAAGTTTTGGCATCAAGCGAGACTAGAGTGCCAAATTCAAACAAATTTGAATCTCCCATAATGGAGAGAGGTTATTGTAGACCTCAAAAACATGGTCCTATAGTATCTCACAGATCATTGATACCTCTCACGGGGTTTGAGATATGAGCCTCCAAAGTTCACTGCCCAATCGTGCTTAGTGCACCTTGGGGACACTTTGGTCCAGCATGGTCCAGAATGTTCTAGTGACTCGGTGGTCGAAACGGGGTTGTCACTAGCATTTACCTGCCCAACTAGAGCCAATGGCATAGTCCATTTGGTGCTAGGATGAATGGTTTGGAAGAAACCAGTGGTGCAACTTTCAACTGACCCTCACAACAAGTTTTGGCATCAAGCGAGACTGGAGTGCCAAATTCAAAAAAAATTGAATCTCCCAGAATGGAGAGAGGTTATTGTAGGCCTAAAAAATGTGATCCTGTAGAATCTAATGGATCACTGATACCTCTCATAGGGTTTGAGATACGAGCCTTGAAAGTTCACTGCCTAATTGTCCTTAGTGCACCTTGGGGACACTTTGGTCCAGCATGGTCCGAAATGTTCTAGTGACTCAGTGGTCAAAACAAGGTTGTCACTAGCATTTACTCACCCAACTAGAGCTAATGGCACAGTCCATTTGGTGCTGGGATGAACGGTTTGGAAGAAACCCAGTGGTGCAACTTTCAACTAACCTTCATTGCAAGTTTTGGCATCAAGCGAGACTAGAGTGCCAAATTCAAAAAAAATTGAATCTCCTAGAACAGAGAGAGGTTATTGTAGGCCTCAAAAACACGGTCTCCTAGCATCTCAAAAATCATTGATACCTCTCACGAGGTTTGAGAAACAAGCCTCAAAAGTTTGATGCCCAATCATGCTTAGTGCACCTTGGGGACACTTTGGTCTGACATGGTCCGGAACGTTCTAGTGACTCGGTGGTTAAAACAGGGTTGTCCCTAGTGTTTACCCGCCCAACCAGAGCTAATGGCACAATCCATTTGGTGTCAGGATGAACAGTTTGGAAGAAACCTAGTGGTACAACTTTCAACTGACCCTCATAGCAAGTTTTGGCATCAAGCGAGACTGGAGTGCCAAATTCAAAAAAAATTGAATCTCCCAGAATGGAGAGAGGTTATTGTAGGCCTCAAAAATGTGGTCCTGTAGAATCTCATGGATCACTGATATCTCTCACGGGGTCTGAGATACAAGCCTTAAAATTTTGATGCCCAATCATGCTTAGTGCACCTTGGGGACACTTTGGTCCGGCATGGTTTGGAACGTTCTAGTGACTTAGTGGTCAAAATAGAGTTGTTGCTAGCATTTAATCACCCAAATAGAGCTAATGGTGTAGTCTATTCGGTGCTGGGATGAATGGTTTGGAAGAAACCTAGTGGTACAACTTTCAACTAACCCTCACTGCAAGTTTTGGCATCAAGCAAGACTAGAGTGCCAAAATTAAACAAATTTGAATCTCCTAGAACGGAGAGAGGTTATTGTAGGCCTCAAAAATGTAGTCTTGTAGCATCTAACAGATCATCAATACCTCTCACAAAGTTTGAGATACAAGCATCAAAATTTCACTGCCCAATCGTGCTTAGTGCACCTTGGGGACACTTTGGTCTGGCATGGTCCAAAATGTTCTAGTGATTCGGTGGTCAAAATGGGGTTTTCCCTAGCATTTACCCACCCAACTGAAGCTAATGGCATAGTCCATTCAGTTTCGGGATGAACGATTTGGAATAAATCTAGTGGTGCAACTTTCAACTGACGATCACTGCAAGTTTTGGCATCAAGCGAGAGTGGTGTGCCAAAATTTTTTAAAAATGAATCTCCCAGAATGGAGAGAGGTTATTTTAGGCCTTAGAAATACAGTCTTGTATCATTTCACAGATTGCTAATACCTCTCACGGGGTCTGAGATATGAGCCTCGAAAGTTTGCTACCCAATCGTGCTTAGTGCACCTTGGGGACACTTTGGTCCGACATGGTCCGGAACGTTCTAGTGACTTAGTGGTTGAAATGGGGTTCTCGCTAGTGTTTAACCACCCAACCAGAGCTAATGGTATAATCCATTCAGTGCTGGGATGAACGGTTTGGAAGAAACCCAGTGGTGCAACTTTCAACTAACCCTCATTGCAAGTTTTGGCATCAAGTGAGACTGGAGTGCCAAAATCAAACAAATTTGAATCTCTCAGAATGGAGAGAGGTTATTGTAGGCCTCATAAACATGGTCCTGTATCATCTCATAGATCATTGATACCCCTCACGAGGTTCGAGATATGATCCTCAAAAGTTCACTGCCAAATCGTGCTTAGTGCACCTTGGGGACACTTTGGTCCAGCATGGTCCAAAATGTTCTAGTGACTCAGTGGTCAAAATGGGGTTGTCCCTAACATTTACCTACCCAACCAAAGCTAATGGAATAGTCCATTCGGTGTCGAGATGAATGGTTTAGAAGAAATCTAGTGGTGCAACTTTCAACTGACCCTCACTACAAGTTTTGACATCAAGCGAGATTGGCGTGTCAAATTCAAATAAATTTGAATCTCCCAGAATGGAGAGAGGTTATTGTAGGCCTCAAAAACATGGTCCTATATTATCTCATAGATTGCTGATACTTCTCACGAGGTCCAAGATACAAGCCTCGAAAGATCACTGCCCAATCATGCTTAGTGTACCTTGGGGACACTTAAGTCTGGCATGGTCCGGAACGTTCTAGTGACTCAGTGGTCAAAATGGGGTTGTCCCTAGCATTTACCCACCCAACCAGAGCTAATGGCATAGTCCATTCGGTGCTAGGACGCAATCCTTGAACACTATCCCTTCACCCCAGGGAATCATCATTTTACTTTGGACACATTTGACCAATTTTGACTCAATGACTCTAACTATTACATCATTTGACAATACAAATGTACATGGAATTAAGACAATACAAATGTAAGGATACAAAATTAAGATAATACAAATTATATAAGGATACAACATTCATATTAAGGAAACACATTTTTTGCACTTTACATGGCATTAAGACGATACAAATGTGGGCTCTTAATATTTGCAAATCAACCCTATGGGCTCTTTTATATTTCAAATTTTTCATCAAATTATTTATATATAAAATTTGGCATCTAAATATGCACATTACATTCGATTGTTGTTTTTATATACAAAATTTAGCATCTAACTATGCACATTACATTAAATTGTTATTTTTATATACAAAATTTGACATCTAAATATTCAAATTACACAACTATATATAAAAAATAAGTGTCCTTTTTGCTCCAATCCTTGCATTCGGAAGGTGGAAGAAAAGTTAATAGAGAATATAAGAAGTTTATATAGGTTGAGAAAAAGATTATGAGCATTTATAAGTAACTAAACGAACCAAAGAATATGACTAGACAATGCATAGTGAAGTTACCATCATAAAAGATGGGCTAATCAAATGCACACCTCGATCTTCTATATCTATCATATATGTATCCAACTGCATTTACAATCCACATAAAAAACCAAGTTTATTGACTCAAACAAATAAAACAAAAAACTAAAATTAATTTATTGAACATAATCGTAATAAACATGGAAAACCTTGCAACTTGAGTTGAACTTACCTACTGAAGTGTGTCTGAAGGGTCATCCCTCTGCTTGAGGGTAGTCAATATTACTTCATAATCAATAGTACTAATAGTCCAAAGTTCCTTTGTTTTTGGTTTTCCTTGATGTTTCAACAACTTAACATTGGTTGCTATAACAAGGTGTGAATACATGAGAATGGCTTTGTGTTTCTCATAGTCTTCAAACGCAGGAATGTCATTATTTCTAATCATATATGTGTGCAACCATGTTCTCGCAACAACATGTGATCCTGTTGGATATGTGAACATATCATCATTTGTCATCAGTTTTGCAAGTTTCTACTTTCCTTGTACACAACGTGCTAACCAATAATCTAATCTCTCATCATTCCCTTGTGGTGCAACTAATGCAAAAACATATCCTGGCTATAGAAGATTTGAAAGATGGTTGTAGTCAAGTGAACAATACATCTCATCATTTATTATAGAGACTGTGAGATATAAAGGACTAAGATAATGTGGAACCCATGTATCAACCCACTCACTTGACTCACACTGAAGACAATTCAGACAATAACAAGCCAACTCTCGTGTCCAAATGGTCCATGTACTAGCATCTAAGCTTCGAAATGAATGCATTTTTGAAGAATCTTTCACAGTTTGACAATTCAACCTATCTCTTATTGTGCCCAACTCAACCAACCAAAAGAATCTGCACACGACTAAATCAAGAGTCCCCCCTGTGACAATGCTGAAGTGCACCAATCAACAATAGAATTTTTGCACCTGAAATCCTCAATTTCTCCTTAACTAGAGCTCTCTTTACGCATGCACCTTCTCTATCATGCTCCCCTTTTCTATGACTGGCCTAAAAAAAACTCCAAATATGAGGTACACCTCTCTCTACATGCATTCTACATAACAAATAAAACATGCGAGCATTTTTGAATTGACCTGTGCAGTTATCTGACCAAATGAGATGTGTATCCATAAGAATATTATTTTCCCACACCCACTCAAAATAATTCTCAAAGCAATGTTGGAAAAACTCAGATGAGTGTGATCTATCATTGCTCATATAAAAATGGTACTCTCTGATTATCTTTCGATCATCTTCTGTACTATCAGGGGAATGTTATATGTTATGTGCACAAAAATAGCGACCTGAATAGAATTGTAATATTAAGCTTGCAACTCATTTTGGGGCTGCAATGTATAGTTCTTTGCAAATTCAACAACCGATATAATAGTTCCAATTGGGAAAGTGTCCTTACACATCCTGAATTGTTGATCCAACCACTGAGACCTGTGACTATGCCTTGCATACTTGTAAAAAAGATTCTTCCTAAAATCTGAAATAAAATCAACTACATTGCATTCTTTTGTAACCAACTCACATCTAGAGCCTTCACCTCCACTTTTTAATGTATATTTAATGATTTCATATACCTTTTGTGGATAATTGTCTTTCCAAAATCGTGTTCGCAGCCCTCATGAAAACATTCAACAAACTTCACTAGCCCACTACACTCTAAGCACTTGTCATTTAAGCAATCTTTTCTATAAAAGAAACATCCATCATCTCTAGGACATAAAAAAAATGATCTAGCAAGTCTCTTGATGATTTTGGAAGAGCACTTGCACCACACTCCTCCAACATTTCACTAGTATGCAAAGTAGAATGAATGGATCGTAACAATTCATGGTGCATTGAAAAATCCACATGATATTTTCAAGAACAAGTATTTCGAATCTTAAGAGGCACACAAAAAAAAAGGCTTCAGGGCTTCAAAAGCTCTTTGTGATATTTTCAATGTTGGATGTGTCTCGCAAAATGTTTTGAACAACATTGTTTGACTCACCTCCAAATAATGTTTGGGATGCAGGGTGCAGTCTCAAATGCTTATTCTCAACTTCAAGACATCCTTCACATTTGGTGACACTCTTGAGTTAGATTGCCAAAATTGTTGAATTTGATCATTCACAGCATCAGTAAGCTTCTTATCACAACGTGAAAGTCTCCCACCATAAGCCCATGTATCATTTTGAAGAGGATCATCAAGTCTTTCTCTTCTTGCAAGTGCTCTATCCAAAGTTTTTATGATTTAGATTCAAGTTAACACAAGTTTATCTCATCAAATGTGCCTTTCTCAAATGATGACTTACTAAGGAGGTTGTAATAACCCTCCTAGCAGATCTCTTATCTTTTTCCTTGGTAGTCTTCCTAGTGGAATTGAGAGCACTAAAAATATTTCTCACCATAATAGCATTCCTCTCCTTTTTCTTGTTCACACTAATCTTCAATTTGACTGGTATACATCTCATCTTCTGCATCTTTAACAATTACACAAACATTTGACATTGTTCAACCAACATCTTATGGCTAAAAAATTGATCAAAAAGTTTTGAAACCCACAACCGAACGGTTCTTTCTGATCTCTTGCCATCAAAATTGCTCATTATGTTCTCGTCAATTTCAAGTAACCATTTAGTTGTTCTTGAAGGTCTCAATTTTGGAGTTTGTCTTTCTTCCTCCGAAGGGACTTCATTTCTCATATAATTTGGAGATGTGTTACGTTGATTTAGTTCTTGTGTACCATTATCATTGTCAATTCCTTCATATTCAATCGGTGGATTGTCATTGACAATGTCCACACTTCCATTGTCCACATCTACATGTTCATTTTCAAAACCTACATTTTCATCTTCAATCCCTACATTCTCATTTTCAATATTATTGTCATAAATCATTTCAAATTCATGTTCTTCACTTGAAACCACATTCAAAGGTGGGTCTATGCCAACATCTTCATTAATATTTAACATACATTGTCTCTTGTTCCGATGGGCAACCCTATCCATTACTCTATACACTTCAATCTCTTTATTTGTGAGTCTCCTCTTCCGTTTATGCTTTTGACAACTGCTACTCCCCATAGTGATACCAAAAAGGTGATGCAAAAACCTTTGGTAATAGAGAAAATCCAACCAACAAGTGCAAAAAGTAGATTTTTTTCTTCTCTAAAGATAAAACGTGATTCGCTACAACTTGACTCCCATGATTCTGTAGAAAAACGTGCTTGTCTGGAGGGACCCAGAGAATATTATTTTTACCTTTCACCAGTAAATAGAATCAGATATCTAAAATCTCCCGCCAAAATTTTGCCAAAATCTCTCTCTCTCTCTCTCTCTCTCTCTCTCTCTCTCTCTCTCTCTCTCTCTCTCTCTCCTTCTCTCTCTTTTTCCTACTCTCTCCCCTTCCCCTTCTCTCTCTCTCTCCTACTCTCTCCCCTTCCCCCCCTCTCTGTCTGTCTGTCTGTCTGTCTGTCTCTCTCTCTCTCTCTCTTTCCCAGGTATAATATTAAACATATAATATAAATATTTCATAAGTTAATATTATACTATTATACAATACAAAAATAAATAATAATAATATAATACATACTAATATAAAAATTTATATTATAATATTAATGCTATGCTATTAATATTTAATATTAATATTAAAAACAAATTGTAATATATATTTTAAAATTGAAAACAATACTTAACTCAATTAATATTAACATAAAAAATACAATTTAATATGAAACTTCAAATTGAGAAAACTAGTGCAATTGAAATTTTGAATTAGGTGGGAAGTTTCGGATATCCGATATTATCGGATATCTGAAATTTTTGAATATACGATTTTATCAGATATATCCGATCAGGCTTGGTATTTGCTTCGACAATACCAAACGTGGATGGTCAACCCTTTAGGCATGTTTAGGAGATTGTTTTTGATATCGACACTTCGACCATGTAGCTGACGACTATTTTTTCACCCGAAATTGATGAAACAAAAAGGGTTTCTTAAAGACATTATCAGCTTTCCATCAATATAATTGCTGTCAAATTTTGAGTTTAGTAAGTAATTATTACTTATTTTTCAATTGAGTTATCTTTAAAGTCGTAATTAACATACTGATTGAAAAACAACTATAACTTTCAAACCGTTTAACCTTTTTGAAATCTGAAACATGCGTCATATTCTATGCTTCGGCTACTATAAGAAAAAAAAAAGTTTTCAATTTTGTAAATTTTAGAATTAGTTAAGGTGGCCAGACATGAGAATTTTTTTATTCTGAAAAAGTTGTAGTAGAAAATTCATAATTAATTATTTATTTGGCAAAAAATTATAAAAAATATGCGTCACATCCGGGCATGAGTCTACTACTTATATCTAGAATCTTGGAAAAATATATCATCATTTGATTGTGATTAAGGTGGTTAGACATACATGTACTTTTTATATTTTCCCTGAAATTTTTGTACTACTGGATTGAAATCTAAAATTTTGAACAATTAAATAAAAAAAAATTTAGACAAGGGCTAGTAGTTTAGAAACTACATTCAATTTCCTACAGATTCTATTCTTGCAACTTTTTACATCAAGTTGACTAACCCTGATTTTATGATTTTTCATTGCCACTTAAGGCCATAGTTTGGTATACCATGATCTTGCACATACCCTTAGACTTAATTAGATCAATTAGGACCTAATTAGACTTAATTAGACCAATTAGGACCTAATTAGACTTAATTCTAGACCTATTAGGACCTATTAGGACCCAATTAAACCTACTAGGACCAATTAGGACCCAATTAGACCCATTAGGACCCAATTAGACCTAATTAGACCTATTAGGACCTATTTAGACTTAATATGAACCTATTAGGACCTATTTTGACTAAATAAAAACCTAGTTAGACCAATTAGACATAATATGAACCTATTATGACCTAATATGACCCAATTAGACCCATTAAGACCTCTTTATACCTATTAGGACCTATTTTGACTTAATATGAACCTAGTTAGACCAATTAGACATAATATGAACCTATTAGGACCTATTAGGATCTAATTAGGACTAATTAGGACCCAATTAGACCCATTAGGACCCGATTAGACCTAATTAGACCCAATTAGACCTATTATGACCTATTTAGACTTAATATGAACCTATTAGGACCTATTTTGACCTATTTCAACTTAATATGAACCTAGTTAGACCAATTAGACATAATATGACCCTATTAGGACCCAATTAGACCCATTAGGACCTCTTTATACCTATTAAGACCTATTTTGACTTAATATGAACCTAGTTAGACCAATTATACATAATATGAACCTATTAGGACCTAATATGAACCTATTAGGACCCAATTAGACCCATTAGGACCTCTTTATACCTATTAGGGCCTATTTTGACTTAATATGAACCTAGCCAGACCAATTGAACATAATACGAACCTATTAGGACCTAATTAGACTTAATTCTATACCAATTAGGACCAATTAGGACCTATTAGGACCCAATTAGACCAATTAGGACCCAATTAGACCTATTAGGGCCTATTTAAACTTAATATGAACCTATTAGGACCTATTAGGACTTAATATGAACCTAGTTAGACCAATTAGACATAATATGAACCTATTAGGACCTAATTAGACTTAATTAGATCAATTAGGACCTAATTAGACTTAATTAGATCAATTAGGACCTAATTAGACTTAATTAGACCCAATTAGGACCCAATTAGTACATGTATTTAAATTGAAAACACATAGATTGAAAGTATGCACAAGTTCAATGAACATGCAGGAAACATCAAACATAGATCAATTACTGTAAATATGAAACATATGGACCAATCATGTGTCAAACATTCTATCAAAAGGGTCTAGAAATGAAATATAACATCAAACATGTCAATCGACTATAGAGTCTAGAAATGAAATATAACATCAAACACATGTGAATATATATGTAATATGTAATATGTCTAGATCAAATATGAAAGTGCCTAGGACTCATCATGATGACTCCTCACTAAGCGGTCAGACCCAGAGTGACTATCATGCTGTGAAGGATGTGCAGATCCCTACAGAGAAAGAGATATATAAATTAATATATAAACATTGTACACATCTTAAGTTTGATAAAATATTGTACAAGAAAACATGTTATAAAGTGTGTAAACACATAGTACATGTACACACATCAATAAATTAAAAAATTACCTGTCCACTACTGATGTCATCATTGAATGAGTCCCAATGACGTACACGACTAGTGCTCAAAGAAGGAGTAATAACACCTGCATATCCTGCTAGACAAAAAATATATCATATACATATACATGTACATATATATAAATTGATTGACATTTTCAAAATAAATAGGTTAAATTGTAATATTAAATATATATAATCTGATTTATACCTATGTAGCTGGTGGCATCTGATAGTACTCAGACTCCCTAGCCTCAATCCTATCAACCAAGGTATCAAGATTTTGTTGCGTCTAGTCCAAGCTCAACTCTACATCTGCAACATGAGTAGACCACACACGTCTCTCTAATGATGAATGCAATGGACTAACCAAATGAGATGGCATGGAAGTTGTATCATCATGTGTTGGAAAATCTAGGTAACCCATAGTGGTCATGCTAAAGTCAACATCGTCAAGGCCAACATCAGAGAATTGGTACCCTGCACTAACTGAAGGGTCGATAAGCTATGCCTCTCCCTATGTAGCAATAGAGTAATTAGTAGGTGGATCCTCATGAGCACTGCCACTATGGCCATGTTCTAGGTGAGAAGGATGTGGTTGAGTGTATCTAACAGTACCCACATGAGCTCTAACATATGATATGGGGATATCATGCTTTGCTGCTATAAATGCATATGCATCCAACATATCCTTAGCCAAACAAGTCAATTTGACTTGTGTCATCTCTCCTATAAGTCCCTCTAGGCTAGAAAGTGAAGGGATGCCTATTACACTATACATGTCATGTGCGATCCTGTTAGAGGGTTCTCCACCTGACGATTTGGAGTGTCATCGAGACATCGGGTACTGACCAACCTAATCACTAGATATGGATGCAGCAACTGCTTCAATGTCCCCCGTACTATCAATCGCACCTTGAAGTTGGGTGCTATGAATAACATCATCTGCAACAGGACCCAATGAAAGAGCTATAGCAAGTGCCCTCTGATCAACAATGGCCATGTGTATTGGCCTCTGCCGGTTAGCTCGATGAAAAGCATCTCCAAGTCTACCATGCCCCTGTCCTAGATGTGCTGGCAAATCAGTGTAATTAATGACCCTCCCTAAACAAACCTCAACAAAAATCTATTGTGCAAAGTACAATGAAATCTAGTCATTATTTGGATAACGACTATGGGCAACTAGAAATTGTGGGTATATCAATGCTGATATAGCAGGATCTTGACACTTGGTAACCTGATATCCCTTCACATACTGTAAATCCACATAAGATGGGAAAGCTTCCCTTTTTAGGGTCACTTTAGGCACTAAAGCCTGTACCTCCTTAAGAGAAAGACCAGAGCCAACCTCTTGTCTCTTCCTCTCAAGTATGGCCTCTATAACATTTGGGGCATATGGAGTGGTACCATGAATGTCATCTCTAATTATAATCAAGCCAGGAAGTATGGATTGACATGTGCTCTTATAGACACTAGAGCTAGTCATATTATTTATGGAATCTTGCAACCGTTCAATTTCTCTATTAGTGCATGCAAATAGTTCCGTGGGGGGAATCTGTGCAACTGCCATGTGTGATGTGCAATAATATGTCTGATAGATCTAGATATATGTATACTTGAAAGATTTTATTTACTGTCAAATGAAGTCTACATATATACATTTTCCTAATTTAATTGAAAATAAAATTAAAGTATGCACATTTCGCTACATTATTTCACAGTAAAATCAATTACATAAATTACATTTAAATGTAAATAAACATCCACTGTACATATGTACACGCATGCATATATACATGTGCACATATACATATGTACACATATATATATGTGTATGTACACATATATACATGAATATGTACATATGCATGTATGCATATATATACATATGTACATGTACGCATATATTATATATATGTATGTGTATGTACATGTATATGTCATATATGTCATATATATACATGTCATATATACATATACACATACATATATATGACATGTATACATGTCATACATATGTACATGTATACATGTCATACATATGTACATGTATATATGTATGACATGTATACATGTCATATATATGTATGTGTATGATACATGTCATATATATGTATGTGTATGATACATGTCATATATATGTATGTGTACATATGTATGCCATGTATACATTTCATATATATGTATGTGTATGACATGTATACATGTCACATGTACATATGTATGACATGTATACATGTCATATATATGTATGTGTATATGTATATATGACATATATATATCTATATATCTATATATCTATATGTGTGTGTGTGTGTGTATATATATATGTCATATATATATTATATGTTATATATATATATATGTCATACATATATATATGACATATATGTACGCATGTATATATATACATGTACACATACATATATATGACATGTATATGTATATACACATATAAACATACATACATATGACATGCATATGTATATAGACATACCTATACATGTACACACACACACACACACACACACACACACACATATATATATGTCATATATATGTGTGTGTGTACATATGTATGTATACATGTCATATATATGTATGTGTATATGTATATATACATACACACACACATGTATATATATGATATGTATGTACACATGTATATATGTACATACACATACATATACATACATACATACATAGATATATATATATATATATATATGTGTGTGTGTGTGTGTGTTTGTACACACATATATATATACACATACACACATATATATACATGTGTATATATATGTGTGTATACAAATATATATGTGTGTGTGTGTGTGTGTGTGTGTGTACACACACACACACACACACACACATATATATTTGTATACACATGTATATATATATATATGTGTGTGTGTGTGTACATATATACACACATATACATGTATATATATATACACACACATGTATATGTACATGTACACATATATACATATATATGTATAATATACACATACACATATACATATATGTACACACACACACACATATGTATGTATGTATAGATACACATATGTACACATATATACATATATATATACATGTATATATGTATATGTATACATGTATATATATGTATATATGTGTACATATATACATGTATATATACACATACATGTATATATATGTATATATGTGTACATATATACATGTATATATACACATACATGTATAAATATGTATATATGTGTACATATATACATGTATATATACACATACATGTATATATATGTATATATGTGTACATATATACATGTATATATACACATACATGTATATATACACATACATGTATATATATACATGTACATATACACATACATGTATACATATACATGTATATATACACACACACACATATATATATACACATATACATGTATATATGTATATATACACATATATATGTATATATATATACACACATATATACACAAATATACACATATATACATGTATATATACACATATACATGCATATATATATATATATGTATATATACTATATATATATATATCAAAAATAATAAATACACATACATGTATATATATACACATATACATGCATATATACACATATATATGTATATATATATGTATATATATATATATATATATATATATATATATATATATATATATATATATATATATATATATATATATATATATATATATATATATATATATATATATATATATGGACATAGACATGCATATATATATATATATATATATATATATATATATATATATATATATATATATATATATATATATATATATATATATATATATATATATATATATATATATATATATATAAAACAATAAATAATGTAAAACAAAAATCAAAATACCTGAAAGCGATGTTCGACAATCGGAAGCCAAAGACTTTCAACCCCACCAAAACTGTGAAAGTGACAGTTTCAATGGGGTTAAAAACCCCACCAAAAATATTTTTTCATGATTTTCAATCGAAAATCACTAACCTAATTACTTTGGATCGAAAGTACTTGCTTACTTTCGATCAAAAGTACTTGCTTACTTTCGATCGAAAGTAAGCAAAGTACTTTTGATCAGAAGTTCTTCACTTATGATCAAAAGTACGAGTTACTTTCTATCAAAAGTATGATGGGTTTTTTTACTCACCTGCGCATTTTGGGACGTTTTCCTTCCTCCGAAAAAGTGTAACCCACTATTGTGGGTTCACCCTGAAATAAATTATAATTTGAATTGTTATAACAACACTAAGATAACATGATGAGGTAGTAAGAATGGAAGGAGATGATGATTTAAGAAGTGAAAAAAATGGAGGCATATTCATTGGAGATTCTTTTCATTTTGAAGTGTTTTTCAAAAAAGCAAATGAATTTTGAAATTGGCAACGTTGGAGTGGTAACATAGCCCATTGTTTTGTGGTTTATAAATAACAAATATTCATTAATGTGTTAGTACAGACAAAAAAAACATAGAGAAGGACAAAAGTGTGGGTGGCTACAAAAGGGAAGATCAATAAATGCAACTTAAAATTAACACAGAGAGAAATCAAGGGGCCAACACAACATATCCAAAGGGGGTATGTAAGAAGACACAAAGGGACAATGTTATTAATTTGGAAGGTTTATAAGTGAAAAGAGGGTATTAGTTTTAGGGATGGACAAGGTCACGGGAAGTGTGGCAACATAGAGGAGGTGTGTGAGTTTGCAGTTGTTAAGGTTGCTGGCTGTGAGAGAAATAGAAACTTGGTCATGTATGTGATTGTCATAATTTGGTTATGTTAAATGAAAGGCCATTGATAAACCAAGATTGTAAATTTTAATTTTTACATATTTTATTATGTTTCTTATTGTAGATTTGATTTTGTTAATTTAAAAATTAGAGTCTTTGTTTAAGTTTTAATTTTTTGAGGGTTGAATTTTTTTCACCCTACATCAGTGGTATCAAAGCTAGAAGATTATAAGTGTGCAAGTAGATTTATTGAAGGGAGGTAGTTTGCATGAAGACCTAAGTGTAGATTATGGGTGATTTTATTTCATATGTATGTGCAACTTGCAAGAGGATCTACGTAGAGGATTGTGTGAGTAGAGGTTCCTAAGTTTGTAAATATATCGTTGAATGTGAGGTAGTTTGCAAAAAAACCTTAAAATATTGATAAGGGAATTTGTATTAAGGCTTTGTGAGGCTTGAGTAGTGAAAAGAGAAAGAGAAAAATGACTTTTGTGATTGGATGTATTCTTAGGATTCTTAGACTTGATAAAATCAAAGAGACTTTGAAAAATTAGAGAAAGAGAGAGATATAGAGAGTAAGAAGAAATAAGAGTCGGAATGATAGGGTTGAGGAAATAAGTGAAAGAAATAGAAGTGGAGTTAGAAAGGAAAAGAGATCTTCGTCGGAAAAAGAGGTGATGGTAATTCTATTTGTCTTTATAATAATAATTTGAGTGCAAGAAAGAAAGAATATGCAATGGAGTGTCATGTATGTGGCACAAAAGAAGAGGAAGATGATGGACATGAAGAAATTGATGAACTTGAAGTTGAGGAATATTTTTTAGGAGGCATGGAGGATTAACATATGGAGGTTGTAGTAGCAACAAAAGAGTTGGGAGAAATGGAGGACATTGAAGGTTAAAACAACTAAGTTGAGATGTAAAAGAAAAGATGATAATAAATGATGCAAAGTTAAAAAAAATTAAATGCTATTACGGAAATGGGTGTGAGGATAATGAGGTAGTAGCAAGAGAGAATCCTTTAGAGGATACATGTGAAAATGAAAAAGATAATTTTCTAATTTTGATTGAAGAAGAATGGGTTAAATTTCTTATGAGTCCAAGAGATGAAGTAGTTACATGTCTTGTTGAAGGCATGAAAGAAGAGAACAAATTCAAATGTGTAGAAGAGGTTGATCAAGGACCTAATGAAGATGACCTAATTCTTGGAGAAGAGATCACTTCAAGTGAAGAGAATGAGAAAGAAGATGAATTTCTTGAGGAAGTTGTAGTTGTAGTGAGAGGTGGTGAGGAAAACATTGCAATAGAAGATGTAATTTTTTATGAATTACGTGATGTTGAATTTGAGATGGATTTATGTATTGAAATGAGTGAGAAAGAGGATGATGTAGTGACAAGGTGGAATATAGGTGTTTCATATCTACCCGTGGAAGTTGTGAAAGGTTGTGCAAGTGAAACTTGGTGGAGGTGGTTGGTTTGTGGTGGATTAAAATTCATGAAAGAAGGGAAGATTGGAGAGGATATTTTGTGGAATAGGTCAGTTGATGGTGTGTTGGATCCCACAAAGAATAAGAAGAGAGGAGAGATTCATTAGTAAATGAGGACAACATGTGGAGGACGTCAATCCACAATAGGAGTGAAGAGTGATAAAAGAGTTGCAGGAGGAGTGTGACAGTTGTTCTTACAAGATGTTGGAAGAAGAGGAAACATAAATATTTCATGTGCAATTGTCACAGTGATGGAGTTCATTACACATTGTTTGCAATTTCAAAGGGTTATTCTATCACTCAACTCCAATTTTTTGAGCCCATGCTCAAACTTCCTACAAGGTGTGTCTGATTTAGGAGTATCTAGCAAACAAAAATGGAAAGAGTTATAAACTATAGGTTTCTAAACAGATACATGGTAGATTGAAGAAGAGGCACCATCACAAGGAAGAGAAAAATATCTAGTCTTAAGTGGGAAAGATGTGCTGGAAATGGAGAGGTCGAGGAAGGCATGTAAAAAGTGGGATGTCATTTATGGGATCTTAAATATATATATTTAAATATAATAAAAACTAAAATAAATTTGAATTTGAATTGTTACAACAACAATAAGGTAACACGAGGAGGAGGTAAGAGGAATGGAGGGAGAGGAAGATTTAAGAAGTAAAAAAATGGAGGCATATTAAGTGGAGATTCTATTCATCTTGAAATGCTTTTCGAAAATAGCAAATGAATTTTGAAAGTGGCAACATTGGAGTGGGAACACAACCCATTGTTTTGTGGTTTATAAATAATAAATATTCATCACTATGTTGGTAGGAGGAGAACAAAAAGTGTGGGTAGCTACGAAAGGGAAGATCAATAAATGCAATTAAAATTAGGAGATAGAGAAATCAAGGGGCCAATGCAACATATGGAGGGGGTACGTAAGAAGGAACAAAGGGATGAAACTTTTTTGCAATGTTATTAAAGTGGAAGGTTTATAAGAGAAAATAGGGTATTAGTTTTAGGGATAGAGGAGACCATGGGAAGTCTAGCGACCTAGAGGAGGTGTGTGAGGTTGCAATTGTGAAGGAAAAATGGCTATGAGAGAAGTAGTAGATTGGGCATGTCTATGATTATTATATTTTGGTTATGTTAAATGAAAGGCTATTTGGAGGCCAAGATTGTAAATTTTAAGTTTTACAGTTTGATTGTGTTTCTTATTGTAGATTTGATTTTGTTAATTTGAAAATTAGATTCTTTGTTTAAGTATTATTTTTTGTAGAGTTATTTTTTCCACCTTGCATCACTATAAAAACCATTCATGCTTGGTGGAAAAAAACCAAAATACTTGGCTGTTAGCAGAGGATGTCTCAATATCAAGACTTGTGCTCCCATATCAAATAGCTAAAATATATTAAGGTTCCTAGAAGAGAAACTTATAAGAGAGCATGCATATCTATAAAAATATTCATGTGTATTCAATAAATGGATTAATGTAGCTACATCTTAACTTTAACATATAAGAACTAGTGATAATCACAAATCAACTCAATCGTGAGGTTTATAGAAATTTCTTCATGAATCACTTAAGAGTTTTGTCTTATCTTGATAAACACTTTAAGAACTCTAAAATATTAAAATAGAAACTTAGGAAAGCATATAGATGAATTCCAACATAGAAACTTAGGAAAGCAACACCAAATAAGTTTAAATACTGAGAAAAACAAGAACACGAAACAAAAGTTGTGTCAGAGATTAAGCAGAGATGAGAGAATCATTATTGGTGTGAAGCAATGGAAGAAGCTAAAATAACCATACACCAAAGGAAGCTATCAAGCCCACAACATCAGAACTAGGCAGGAAAAAAATATTAGACTCCCTAATTAGAAGTAGAGAAAGGACTAAAACCACCAATGCCAACTTCAAAAACCTGGAGGTCTTTTTCCACTTCTTATTCCTTATTCGGAGCCAAAAGAGGAGAGGTGGGGAAGGGAAAAGTGTGATAAATTTTGAGAAATTATCCCCATCTATTGATTGTTTTTTTTAAAATTGAATATCATTATATTATCCAATAAAAAATTATTTAAACAACAAATCTTTTGAGTGATTCAACCACATATAGTCTCTTATCATTAGTTGAAAGTGATATAAAATTGTGCCCAAGTCTTACAAGTTCATTTTTGGGATGGTTACATACTAAGATAATCTTAACCATGTTTTAGAAACTCATAAAGAGGGTAGATTTGATATAAATATGTACCCAAGTGTTGATTTCCATGAGTTGATTTTGAGCAAAGTGTTTGAGATCTCACAAATCAATTAAGAATTATAGATAAAGGTGGTTCCTAACATGGGGATAAGTGATAAGAGTGTCATCAAATGTTTTGGGTGTCAACAATAACAAAATGTGGTGCTTGATTGTTTGATAACATATAAGTATAGAAACAAACTTGCTTGAAGGATATGTATTAGAGGGAAAAGGTCACAATTTAGAATTAATGACAACAAAAGAGAATGGTGTTTGGGTCTGTTTTGGTGTGTTTTCAATCTTTATTAGTAGCAAAGACAATGCTAGTGGCTTGCACTATGAGGGCAACCAATACGAAATTTCACCATAGACCCTGTTTTCATACATTTATCAAAAGATTCAAGATTCATACAATCATATGAATGAAAATCAACTAGGTTTTTATCTATGATGAAGATCTGAAGATGAAATCCTCATCAGATATCACTCATCACAGTCTTTTATGAAAGCTTTCATATCCTTGTTATTGGATTTCACCAAGTGTTTTTGCTAGAGTTTTGACATGCTTTTAGTTGAAGATTCAACCAGGATTTTTAATCTAATATGATTTGTACAATTTTCAAATCCAAACAAATAGTTAGGAGATGATTTATCTCATGATTTCTTTTTAATCATTGACATAAGACCAAACTCTAAATTTTCCTTACTTTTCATACATGACATCAAATTCAAGTCACTAGATTAGAACGAAGAATTCTTATGGTGATTGTGGTTTCAATATTTATCAAATGATCCAAGTTCAAAGACAAGGAAATACACTAAAATTATGGAGACCATTTATATGGCCAAATTACTATTTTTGGTAGGAAAGTATTGCTTCTAGGCTTCCTCTTACTCACAAAAAGCATCCAGATTAAATAATTTTATGTTTATGGGTTGGGTTTGTTATGGCTCCTTGAATTTTTTTTCTCTTTCAAGCTTCTTGCTTCTAAGCAGATCTAAACATACAGATCTAAGGGCCCGTTTGTTTGGTGGAATTAGGCTAGAATTGGAATTCTCGAATACCAGAATTTCCCAATTCCATGTTTGTTTCTAAAAAATGAAAATGGAGTAGGTTTTTCTATATTCTAATTTTACCCCAAAATGAGCATTCCTATCTTCCACCTCAAACCCTGGAATTGGAAAACCAATTCCAATTCCACTTTGTGATCAATCAAATTTGATAAACATTTGAAGTCCACGTATTGTTCGTTGAAGCAACAACAATTTGCACATATCGTTTGGAAAGCAGCAACAACAATATATGTGAATTATAGATAATTTTAACCCTATATCCTAGAATTGTGACTGAATCACACATCTCCATTACATCCTCTGTATTAGCCCCATGGTGACGAGCTTCCTTCGTTAGTGGTTTTGAAAAAGAAAGCATCTTTCTTTGGGGTTTGAATGATGAGGGTTCACATGTGTGGAAATTAGCCCAAGCAATCCTTTGGCTTAGTCCTTGTGCACCTATTTGTATGCCTTTGGCTCGGCCTGTTCGGAATGTCTCTCCTGTGTAGGTCTGTCAGTTTTGGGTCTCCCATCTAGCACATTGAAAAAGCCTATAGGTCTCTCATCCAACACACGACTCCATCCTCAAAAAATGGTGTCTGTAGTTTGGAGAAACCACATCTGTCTTGGTAGTTTCTACAAAGGGGAAGGTTGACTAGGTAATCAAATCAGTGGTGGCTAAACTCCCTACAAAATGCACCAAAGACCAAAAAATGTCAAACTTTTTTTTTTCAGATCCACAAAAAAATAATGATTTTTTTTGCAATTTTTTTGTGGTTTTCGACCACCAAATATGCAGATCATGAAGAACGGAATGGATACCCCTCAATCCTTGACTCTTAATCGAAGAGGTTCTCTGAACCTTCAACAACAAAAAAAAATATTAAGATTGAATTTTGAAAGTCATGACAACTTGCAACCCTAATAAAGGTCTTCATATTTTTGTAAGCTTCCCTACTTTCAAACAAACATCTTTTAATTCTTATCCTTACAATTACAATTGTCATTCACCTCTTTACATTTGAAAATCATTGCAACAAAAATGGACCAAAGAAAAAATTGAAAACATGTTAATGCCATTACCTGAGTGACTCCTCCATTCTTTGCAATTGAATCATCTTCTACAAAGTTCATCATTTTCACTTTGTGCAATAAAATATTATTCCTTAATTTTTTTTCTCTCTTCACAAGAATAATTTAAAGATTTTTCGTACCTTACATTTTTATTTACATAGAAAATTTCAAAATACTTATCTAATAAAAAGTCACCTTATTATTCAACCCCTTATTAGTACTTGTCGGTAGGCTAAGTAAGTACTATTGCATCATTTTTTGGATTTCTTCCATTAACTAGTGATTAAAACTAATTCTTTGCACCAATTATAATTTAGTATATTTCTTATTTTGTAAAAAATAACACATATTCTATAGTCTAAATGTAAATTTTTTAAGTTTATAAATTGTAAAAAATATTTTTTGATGATATGATTGGCTAATATATTTGAGGTCTTATAAACCACTTTTTTAGGAATAAAGAGCATGCTTTTCTCAGAGTTTTTTTTAGGATTTTTACTTACCAATTCAATTTTATTACTCCTCATTGCTTTATTTGTTGTTATTTAATTATTTGCATATTTTAAAGTTTTTTTGAATTTTAATTGATTTTCTTCAATTTTTTAAATAATTTTTTTTACAATTTTTTTAACCAAAACTCTAATATGTAATTTGTGTCATATTGTCTATTTTTGTTATATTATAAAATATTAAATATTTTTTGAATCTATTTTAATATATATTATATAAATTTAGATTTAATATAATAATATTATAATATTGCTATTATGATTTCAATTGTGTACTCTTTATCAAAAATAGTTATTTGGCCTAAATAATTAACATTAAAATTAATTATAAGTAAAACTATTTTACAATTTAAATTAATTATAATTTATATTTTATAATTATTTATAAAATAATAAATATTTATTGTTACAACTATAATTATAATAATTATTTATAATTAAAAAATCACTTTACATATAAATTAAAATTAAACTTAATTATAAACTAAAGGCAAGTACTGGCCACTCCATGGCACTTGTTATTTTTTAATCTAAAATTTATAATTTAGAATGAAGTATTCAACAATATCAAATTTATCCATTTCGAAGAGAATGATTGTGCTTCAATCAATGTATCTACTTGATACATTCATCGTCTAAGACAAATCCGTCCCAAATATTGAAGAGAGCCTGAAAAGATTTATGAAAGTATAGATTATCTTGTGAAAAGAGATGAAAGAACAAATCTAACGATCAATAATTTATAAAATACTCACTACATAATGATGTTTATGATTTCCTCTGAAAAAGGAGCATCAAAATCAGTACCTTCAACTAAAGAAAATAGACTTTCCTTGGTGTATATTTTGGTTTACTAAATACATGTAGATAATTTAGCATAAACTAGCTTAAATTAAAGTGATTGAGCTTGATGTGTATGATAAGAGTGTCCAAGTCAATTGTTATTTTAGAAAAAATAAATGTATAGAGATATGAGTAGAGTTATAGAGATAGGAGCAATGATGAAGATAAAGTTTGATGTAATGCACATTCAACTCACTTAGGGTACAAAAAGATACAAAATTCAAATATGCTTGATGCTTAAAATACAATGTAAAATCATGTCTAACTATAAGTCAATCCCTCAACCATTAATCGGTTTCACATTATGTGAATCTAGATTTTAATGCATGACCTTGATCTAGAGTTTTCTATAAAATTTCTATCATTTTTGCATCATTTTGCTGTCTTGTAGCTTGTCAATCAAAAATCAATATGGGAAAGAACCTTAATTTTTTTGGTTGGTGAATGTATTTTACTAGAGATATGAATTGGTGAAGTCACATTTGAGGGATGCCATCCTCGTGGTGGTAGTTACTTTTTGCGGAGGCATTAGTGCTTCTCAGATATGTCTCTTGTGGCTATCTCTCAATGGTTGAGAGGAACACCTCCTTATCACACCATTTGCTTTACCAAACATATCTCCTTATCGCTCCATTTCTCCTCAACCCTCCAATATCCTGTGCTATCTCCTTATCACTCAAGAACCTCCCTTATCTCTCCATTGCACTAGGTACCAATCATACTTATCTCTCCAACATACCGTAGAGCAAGCCTGAACAACTATTGTACAGTTTCAATCCAACCTAGTAACACAGTCCATCCAACCTTGTCGCTTACATATATTGTTGGGTGTATGAAGCCCAACAATCACCTATTATTTTTTCCTCCAATACTATGTCTCTTCATTTCTATTCAAAAGCTCTTTATAAGTTGAGTAGATAATGTTTATTCCACAATTGTAATTGATAAATTGTTGTGATGTGTAACTCGAAAACTCAAAGATATTAATAAGAAATTTTCCCTTGCCAAAAGTGGATGTAGCCAAATTGGTGAACCACTATAAATCTCGGTGTTGAGTCTTTAGTCTAATTTCTCATTTTTTTGATTTCTATATCTTTCATTAATTTAATTCACACTTTCAATTACTTCACAATTGGTATCAAAGCAAGGTAGGATTGTTGGTTGAGATTTTAGTGGTTGAAATTCTGGAATCATGGAAGTAGTGAAGGTAGAGAAATTATTTGTATAGAATTTTGGATTGTGGAAAGTACATACGGAGTCTTTGTTGATAAAGAAAGACCATTCACTCACACTTGAGGGGAAATTGAAGAAGCCAGTTTCGTTGAAGGATGAAGATTGGGAAACCCTTGATAAGAAGGCAAGAGAAAGTGTATTTCTCTCACTATCCAATAATGTCCTCTTCAATGTCACAGCTGGAACAACAACAAAAGCAGTATGGGGCAAACTTACATCCATGTATGCAATGGCGTACGCCACAAATAAAGTTTTCATCATAAAGATGTTTATACAAACTCAAGATGAAGGAAGGTGGCATCATGACAAACCATATCAATGAGTTTAACACTCTAATCAACCAAGAAAATTCAGTTGGCATGACACAAGATGATGAGAACAAAGCCGTTCTCTTGTTGTGTTATCTACCAAGCAACTGAGATGAAGTTGTAACGTCGATTAGCACTTTGGTATCCGACAAGAACAAGCTGGTTTTTAATGATGTAGTGGCTACTCTTCTTAGCGAAGACATAAGAAGAAAGAACCAAGAATCCTCATCCAGTGAAGCCTTGACAGTCGTACACACCAAAAATAGAGGAAGAAGCCACAATAGAGGCGGAAATAATCATCATAGAAGATCCAAATCAGCTAGGAGAATGAAGTTTAGAGGAAGAAATGGTGATTGTTGGTTTTGTGGTAAATCTGGTCATGTGAAAAAGGATTGTATAAATTACAAGAAAGCACAAGAAAGAGTGTGAGACAACGAAGCAGACATAGCCTATGATAAAGATGAAGGTGTTTCAATATTGTCAACAAGCGAGACTACTTCAAATTCTTGGGTCTTGGATTTGGGTGCTTCTTTTTATGCCTCCTCATGTACGAAATACTTCAAAAACTAAAAAGAAGGTCAATTTGGAGAAGTATATTTAGGAGATAACAAAGCTTGCAAAATTATTGGTAAATGAGACATTTTGTTGTCATTAAAAGGAGGTGGTAAATGGTTGCTAAAAGATCTACGCCATATTTTCAAATTGAAAAAAAATCCGATTTCCGTAAGTCAACTCTACACACAAGGTTCTCATACCTTCTTCTTTGCAGATGCATGGAAAGTTACAAAAGGTTCCATGATTATTGCAAAAAGCTACAAAATTGGTAGTATATATATATTGTGGAAAATATTGGTGAAGTGGGAGTTGCTATGACAGTTGTGGACAACTCAGAACTTTGGCATCAAAGGCTTGGTCACATGAGAAACAAAGGCCTTGATGTTATGCAAAAGAGGGAACAACTACCGGGCCTCAAATCAATTGATTTAGAATTTTTCCAATATTGTCTTTATGACAAATAGAAGCGGGCCAGGTTCTTGATGACCAGACATGAGAAGAAGAGCGCACCATTAGCGCTGGTTTATTCCGATGTCTTCAGATCCACTGAGGTAACCTCCATTGGAAGAGCTAACTATTTTGTTGCCTTTCTTGATGATTGCATAAGAAAAGTGTGGATTTATATGCTTCATAAGAAATCTAAAGTATTTAGTAAATTAAAATTTTTTAAAGTCTCAGTTGAAAATCAGATTGGGCATAAGATAAAATGTTTGCAAATAGATAATGGTGGTGAATTTTGTTCTATGAAATTTGATGCTTTTTGTGCTGATAACAGTATTCATAGCATTAAAATGGTTCCTTTTACACCTCAAGAAAATGGAGGTGCAGAGAGGTTAAATATAATGATTTTGGAAAAGACACAATGTATGCTTTCAAATACATGTTTAGGCAAAGAATTTTGGACGGAACCCTGCAATGCAATACAATAGTATATTTGATCAACCGAATCCCTTCATCTGAATTGGATTTTGGTATTTCGGAAAAAGAATGACTGAAAAAGAGGATTTCTTATTCACACATTCGGATATTTGGATGTAAAAGCTTATGCATGTATGTTCCCAAAGAAAAAAGGACCAAATTATATCCCAAATCAAAGGTATCTTCGTGGGTTATGGAGAAGACCAATTTGGATTCAGAATTTGGAATCCAATTGCTAAAACAATCATCGGAGCAGAGATGTCGTTTTGAATAAGAAGTTTTTTCCAACTTTGCAGACACAAGAAACCCCAATGAAAGAATATGTGCCCCTTTCAGCTCTTGAGGACAGTCAGACGCAAATATTATATGGAAATAATCGACAGCCAAGGAGAATGCAAAATTAACAACCTTCACCCACATCGGTTTTATTCCCTGCCCCTGTTTCATCTCCTTCTTCTATGACCTCTGGTAATGATAATCAGTCGACTCCAATCGGTCCAGATTCACCATGCTCTGTTTCAAGGCAGGATGTGTTTAAATCATTATCAAAGGATGACCAACATACCGTGCCGCATGGAGCAGCAGACTTGGATCATAACAACGTAATTGGCATGGATGGTATGGTAACTAGCATGAACGACAGAGTCATTTCCCATTCTGAAGGCGTTGACAGTCCTTTTGGAGATACTACCACAAATCAAACACAGTTCTCTTCTCATTACACAGTACAAGGCATCACACATAGTCCTCTATCAACGCAATCAAAGGAAGATGCTCAACAAGTTGAACAAGACCGCAATTTCCATGGTGACAAAGTGGTGTTTGAACCAGTTTTTTTTATCCCAGCGCAGCAGTAGAATGCACACAGGTCTCTGAATGGAATTCTTCATCAAGTCATGATGGACAAGGTCAGTACTTGCCTGCGGTGAATCAAGGCAGAATTTTCAATAGCGATTGGACTCCTATGCAAGATAGGCCGAAAGGCACGGGTCTTCATGACTCTTCAAAACAGACTCCATTCATCTCCACCTCAAATAATGGCGATCCCGCTTCAAATTCACAGGGCATAGTCTTCGATTTGGGTGCTACGCGGACTCATATTGACCATAGCTCACTGCAGATTGTTCAAAACATAGTTTGCGCCAATTCTAACATTGGCAGTCACGTTGGAAATGTAGAACAGAGCAGCCACGTTGTAAATCCAGAGCAGAGTACTCACGGAGAGGCTTAAGGAGCCAGGCAATTGGGTCTGAGACACAACAATTTTGAGAATTTTGAAAATGTGAGGGACGGTGGGCACGAATGTTTTCCAAAACACAGTAAAAAGACATTCGAAAGGGGAAAAGTGCAGGGACAGAGAACTGTTGAGGAAAATAGTGCTGGTAACAGGGACAATACTGTTTTAAGTCAAAATCTAGGATTGAGGAGATCCACAAGGCAGAGAAAACTTCCAAATAAGTTCTCAGATTACGAATTGCTCTTCTCTGAAAAGGCAGAGCCAGAACTTTTTCTCTATCCAGGAAGAAATGGACTCTTTGATGGCAAATAATACTTGGGATTTGGCTCCATTGCCGCTAAACTGTAGAGCCTTGAAAAATAAATGGATTTTTCGGTTGAAAGAAGAAGATGGAGGTCAGTGAAGATATAAAGTCAGGCTAGTTGTTAAAGGCTTTGATTAGCAAAAGGGAATTGATTTCAATGAAATATTCTCACTAGTACCATTCGTGCCATTTTAGGTCTGGTTGTAGTTCACAATCTTGAACTTGAACAACTTGATGTGAAAACGACATTTCTTCATGGTGACATAAATGAAGAGCTATACATGATGCAACTCGAAGGTTTTGTAAAATATGGATATGAACATTTATATTGCAGGTTAAAGAGAAGTTTATATGGGCAAGCCCGGAGATAATGGTACCTCAAATTTGATAGCTTTATGATTGAGAATCATTTTGTACACTACGAATTTGATCTGTGTGTATTAAAAAAGGTTATCCAATGGTGTGTTTGTTCTTCTCTTGCTCTATGTTGATGACATGCTAGTTACCGACTCTAGCTAGCATGAAGCTCATTTGTGAATTGAAACAATGTTTCGCACAACATTTTGTAATGAAGGATTTAGGGGCAGCAAGGTGGATACTTGGTATGACCATTATCCGGGATAGACAAAAGAAAGAAATCAAGTTGTCCCAAGAACACCACATTCTCAAAGTTTTCGATAGGTTTGGAATGGAAGATGCCAAAGCGGTTAGCACTCCATTAGCTGATCACTTCTTTTTAACTCTAGTCATGTGTCCCAAGACACAAGAGGAACAAGCAGAAATGAAGGGCATTTCATATTCTTCAGTTGTAGGCAGCCTTATGTATGCTATGGTGTGCACTCTCCCAGATATTTCCCATGCAGTGGGAGTGGTGAGCAGACTAATGAGTAACTCAGGCAAATAACATTAGAATGCAGTTAAATGGATCTTGAGGCATCTCAAAGGAACCTCTGATTTTGTTTTGTGTTTTGGTGGCAAGGATGTCTCATTGAGAGGCTTTACTAATTCTGATATGGTTGGTGATTTAGACAAGAGAAGGTCAACTACTGGTTATGTATTTACATTTATTGGAGCAATGATTAGTTGAGTTTCAAGGTTGCAACAAGTAGTAGCTCTTTCTACAATAGAAGCTGAATACATTGCTCTCATTGAAGGAGAAAAATAGATGATATGGTTTCAACGCTTATTTGGTGATTTGGATTTTCCACAACATGGTTCTACTATGTTTTGTGATAGCAATAGTGCTATTCACTTAGCAAAGAATGTTGCCTTTCACAGCCAAACTAAACACATTGAAGTGTGTTTCCATTTCATTCGAAGCGTGCTTGAGGAGGGCAAACTACAAGTGGAGAAGATAGACACCAAAGAAAATCCATTTGATACATTGTCCTACAGGAGAAGTTTGAGTTTTGTCGAGCTTCTCTCGACATTGTCAAGAAGTAACAATAGGGACAAAGTAGGGGAATGTCTCTGGTTCATTGTACCAATTGTTGGACTTCAAGTGGGAGTTTTTTGGGTGTATGAAGCCCAACGATCACCTATTATTTTTCCCTCCAATATTATGTCTCTTCATTTCTATTCAAAATCTCTTTATAAGCTGAGTGGATAATGTTTATTCCACAATTGTAATTGATAAATTGTTGTGATGTGTAACTCAAAAACTTAGAGATATTAATAAGATGTTTTATCCTATTGAAAGTGGATGTAGCCAAATTGGTGAACCACTATAAATCTCGGTGTTGAGTCTTTAGTCTCATTTCTCATTCTTCTGATTTCTGTATCTTTCATTACTTTAATATGTACTTCTAATTACTTCACAGATATCTCATGTCCAAGTCAGTAGTCCATCTGGCATTGACAATTGAATGTTTGACTTACGTTCTGCATTTGAAAGATTGGATACCCCAACTCCTGATTTCATTTTGGTTGGATTTATGTTCTAATTATCGCCAATGCTCCTAGGATCATAAGAGCAATGTTGTAGAGGAAGAATATTTTATGCAATAGAAACACGTAATAGCAAGAAGGTCCTAAATTCTAATACTAAAACTCCAAAATGAAGACAATATCATGGATTGAATGAAGCATCTTCAAGCTTGGGGCAATGATCCTTCAATTATCAATTGAAGGCTATTTTCATGCATAAATTGACCCTATGAATTTGTGTACTATGGTGTACATAACACTTAGTCATTTGTATTTGCATCTATACCTCTAATGACCGTTCCACTATAAATGTTTTATCTTCTTGTGTGGGAGGTGAAATGAAAGGTGTTGTTTTATTTAAAAATATAATTGTGTATAATTTTTTAAATCATAATTAATTTTTAATTTGTGAGGATTATTTTATTAATACAAATTTATAATTTTATAATTTAGAGAATGTAGAAACATGCAAATATCATCATTTATTTGTTTGTTATAATAGATCTAATTTAAAATAAATTATACATTAAATTGATAAAGATATTTTTGAAACATAAATGGTTTATTCCTTAATCCAAGATGTTAATTATATTTGCAACTATAAATTCAGTTATAATAATAATTAATAAGAACCATATATGTCATTCTATAGAAGTTATTTTACTAAATTAGAATCATTAGACCTATTATAGCTCTTTGAAATTATTCAAAAGTTCTAAGCAATGTTAGTGAGAATACAGTTTCAATGATCCAAATGATATGTATAAGGTCATTTTCATAGGATTTTTAAAGTGTTGGAAGCACACTATGCATCCTTTCAATATTTTGATAAATTTGGGCAAATACTTGTTAATCATTAAGTTGATAATCTTAAATGGTATCCCTTATGAGAATGCTTTGCTCAACCTTACTATAATGAATTTATTTAAAAATATTAGAAAAGACATACCATATTTATTGCTGAAAAAATAAATTTGTATATGTGTCAATTGAACATAAATATGGTTCTCGACAAGTTCTCCAGATCTTCTAGTATAACCTAGATCTCCAATGATTAGCATAGCCTAACTTATTTTGATACCATGGTAGAATTGAGGACCTTAGGATACTAATTATTATATAAAATAATATAAAATAAATAAAATGAGAATGATACAACCATAAATATACACGTTAGACAAGATATACATTGGGGAAGCCCTTTTAGATTTTAAAAACCCCACAAATGCATCATTTTATTAAAACACTTACAACTATAGCCGATTATAAATAGATTGAATGTAGTGATACTTCTCCTTACTTCCACATGGCATATAATAACTTATATGCATAGTGATACAACTCACTATAAAGTCTCCAAATTCACTCTCTCAAATGAGAGACAAGCTCCTTAAATATAGGAGGAATGACGGCTTCACTAGTCACATCTTTTTAATAACCCCCATTCATAAATAATTAATTATCTAATAGTTATAAGATTATAATTATTACAATTGAGATATACTTATAAATAATATAATATATAAGGACATTTTACAACCTTATATTAGAAAAATATATAAATGTTATAAGAATGTTACCCCTAATAACATTGCGTCATACCAATCACACACCTCCCACATTGGTTCTTACTACAAGAAGAAGAGCCACCATCTAATGTTCATTTTCCTTCTATAAGACTCTAGTCCACTGTCCTCAAAGAGCCACCACATTACTTCCAATCATCTTGACTCTCCCACCATCTTCTATCTTGTCAAATTCCTTATCCTTTTTATAGTCTTTAGAGATGACAATTTTATGTCCTTCACATTTGTCTTGGTTAGAGTCCATGACCTCCCTAAGGTTAGCCCAAGTGCCTACAATGACCAAAATATTGATAATTTTATTTGCTTCTCGATATACATGTCAAGTGATAAAATTGAGTTTTCCTTCTACCTCCCATGCCTTCTTGATACCCTTCACCAATTTCCAATTTGCAGTGTATCATTTTTTTATGGCATTGACATAGATCATAGAGCATTTTTCACATGATATTCAACATCTCTTGAATGATTATCTAGAAGTATTTTTCAAATGATTTTGTTTTCTCTAATCAATATTCAATAATTGAAATTTTCAACATGAAAATGAGTTAAACAACTTTAAGGAAATTAAAATGTTATTTCACTTAGTAAGTCAAGCAGGGCTCCACCTCAATCTCCATTCATAGTTATAAACAACTTTAAGGAAATTAACATGTTATTTCACTCAGTAAGTCAATCATGGCTCCACCTCAATCTCCATTCATATCATTATCTCAATCTATTCATGTAACAACTTCATATTCTATTAGAACTTATTATAGATAAAAATGTAACAATAATCCCATCTTATAGGAAACTTTTCATTTGAAAGCACAAAATTAATTTTGCGAGAAAATTATTTTCTTAAAAATTAATATATTTTTTAGATTGCAAGAATCACCTTTATAAAGTGCAATGCGTCTCGTAAACTTTTTAACATGACCAGTGATGTTGGCGCAACACTTCCTCAAGTATCACGTGGGCTAAAAAGAAGCTGGACATTGCTACCTCATAATTTACCAATACAAAGCTCTTGCCAATCAAACCAAAAATTAATATTAATAAATAAAAAATCAGTAACATAATTTAAAAAAGAGATCATATCATAAATAAGATTTATGTCTTCTACATTGTTTATTATAATTAAATTAAATAAATATAAGTTAATAAATATAAAATTAATCTATTGTGTTTTATTCTCATGTGTTAACAAAAACGTGTGGGTGTAAGTGATATTCTAGCTGGCAAGAACTTTGACATGTGAAAAATAAAGTTTTCAGAAAATCTGAGGAGATTTTATGTGGGGCAAGTCCTTGTTTTTATTTTTTTTCATTTTATTAGGAAGACAATGGGCCACCACTCAAAGGGACGGCTTAACAGTATTGCTTTAATTGACATGATTTCATTTTAAGATAGAATTGAACAGGCTTTATAATTATTGTATATCAGTATTAGAAAATAGAATTGATTGGCCTTACAATTATTGTATATCAGCATTAAAAAATAGAATGGGCATGGGCTAAGCTCCAGACAAATGTACTAAAGAGAAAAAAAAGTTTGCAATTTTTTTTATTTTAGATTGCAGAATGTGCAGATCATGAAGAACATATGCTAAAAATTTTGCAAAAATCTATTGTATTTTCAATTTTTTGAAATTTAATCAATAGTACATTATGTAAGAGCTTAACCGCGTCCAATAAAATGCGTTGTGCTCATCAATATGATCACTGACAGACCTTACAAAAATATTGTTTTCTGATATGATTGTATGTTGTATTGATTTGTTATCTTTCCTTTTACATGGAAGACAACTGCCACCACTCATTGATTTGATTGATTTAATTTCATAGGCCCTTCTGATTAAAATAAATCTTGGTTACAATTATTTTGTACCACCATTAGAAAACAGTTGTTCAGTGTATCTATCTATACCTCATTAGCTGATCATTTCATCAACAAAAACATGGAGAAGAAGGGGATAGTGAACTGGGTACTCCTGAATATATCATCCAGTATGAATTCTAGTTTTCTAGTTGGGTTTGCCATAGTTATTCTCTTTGCAATAATAGTTTTTCTGCTGAAAAATGATAGGCATAGACTCCCTCCAGGACCCAGAGCTCTCCCCATAATAGGCCATCTTCATCTTCTGATAGACAGAGAAAAGCCCTTTCATAGAATTCTTGATTCACTCTCAAAAGTTTATGGACCCATTATGCACCTCAGATTTGGTAGCCGCCCAGTTTTGATTATCAGTTCTTCAGAGCTAGCCAAGGAATGTTTCACAGTGAATGACTTAGCTTTTGCTTCTAGGCCGTCTCTTGCTCAGGGAAAACATCTGGGTTATAATTTTATGTTCATGGGTTGGGCTCCATATGGATCTTACTGGAGAAATGCTAGAAAAATTTGTGCTCTTGAGCTTCTTTCTTCTAAGCAGATCCAAACATACAGACCCAAGAGAATGAGGGAGATTTGTAAAACTGTGAAATATCTGTTTCAACAGGCTCAGATGAAGAGCATAGTTAATATGAGAAGTGTTTTGTCTCAGATGACTTTGAACATTCTGATGAGCATGATAATGGGTGATGGGTATTTTGGAGAGGAAGAGGGGATATCATATGAAGAAATTGCACATCTGATTGAAGAGTCTTTTGTGCTTCATGGGGTTGTCAATATTGGGGATTATATTCCATGGTTGAAGTGGCTTGATTTGCAAGGGTATGAGAGGGCAATGAAGAAGGTGCAGGGGAAACTCAATCCTTACATGCAGAGAATAGTGGAGAAGCACAGGGAAAACCCACCAAAGGAGATGGAAGAGATGGACTTCATAGATGTGCTCATCTTTCAGGCTGAGAAGAATGGTGAAGAAATCCCTGACAAAGATACGTTCATCAAAGCAATTGCTGTGGTAAGCTCTTTTGCATGTATATGTATTTATTTGATGCAATTTGTTTCTATTGACTTGAAAGTGTGTTTGTCATACATGAGTATGTGTATGTGTATATTTGTGAGCATTCATATATTTATATATGTATATACAAGTTAAAATATATTAGTATGTGTGGTATATATATATCAATGTATATCACACATACATCAACATATATGCATATCTATTTATAGATATGTGTATATTTATATATGTATATACAAGTTAAAATATATTAGTATGTGTGGTATATATATATCAATGTATACCACACATATATCAACATATATGCATATCTATTTATAGATATGTGTATATTTGTATATGTATACATATACATATATAAATAATTGTATGTTCGAGCTGAATATAAATAACAATTGACATATCATGTATAATAATTATGCAATCTATATTTGATAAAATCATTCATAAATTTTATGAACAACTGAATTGAATTTTATATGCATATACACATGCATGTGTAGGTATATGTAGTACACATACATGTGCGTGTATATTCATACACAAATGCATATGCATGTATATGTAGACATATGTGTGCATATTTATACACATATGTGTATATTCATATGAATATAGATACACACATATACCATGTATCGATATATAGATAATTATATGTTCTTGCTAAATATAAATACTAATTGGTATATAATGTATAATAATTATGCAGCCTATATTTGATAAAATTGTTCATAAATTAAATGGCAAAGTAGTGAATTGGTCAAGCAATAATTAAATCTTTTACTAGGTGTATAATTTTGAAATGCTTTTTTGTTCCTTCATATCAAGTTTTCTTAAACAATATCTCTTTTGAAATTATTTTTGTGATTAAAAACATATCATATATAATACCATTTTAAATTTTAAATTTAAAATGATTAGTAGCTTTTGTGAGAAACTTATTTTATTGATTCTACAATTTTTTACTATGTTTTAAGGTCAACAATGTACGATTTTTTTATATTAAAAAATGATATTTATAATAGTAACAAAAAATTCTTATTCTTATTATTTTTATGCTACTAATTTATATTTTTCTTCTAGAATATGTTTAGTGCAGGTTCTGATACTTCCTCACTTGCCTTAGAATGGGCATTGTCATTATTGGTATTACATCCCAACATAATGAAGATGGCCCAAGAGGAACTTGACTCCAAAATTGGACAAAATAGACTAGTAGAAGAGTCAGATATACCAAAATTAAAATACCTGCAAGCCATAGTCAAGGAGACATTGCGTCTTTTCCCAACTGGACCTTTACTTGTACCACATGAATCTATTAAATCATGCACTATTGGAGGCTTCCATATTCCAACAGGAACAATACTAATGGTAAATGCATGGGCAATTCATAGAGAACCAAGAGCTTGGAATCAACCACTAGAATTCATACCAGAGCGTTTCCTTGAAAAAAATATAGAGATAGAGAGCATAAAAACTTCAGGGAATGAATTTGAAATGTTTCCTTTTGGGGTAGGAAGACGAGGATGTCCTGGTGCCTCTTTGGCCATGTGTGTGGTGCATATAACTCTTGCGAGGTTTTTGCAATGTTTTCAATGGTTTCCTCCTGATGGTAAAGCCCTTGATATAAATGAAGGAGCTGGTTTGTCAATGCCAAAAGCAATACCTTTGGAGGTTGTTATTAAATCCCGTCTACCCTCTCATCTATACCCAAATTCCATGGAATGATAAGCTTAAATGTTGAAGGTTTCAATGTATATGTTGACCTCAATATACAATAAAGGTCCTTTTCTTTCTCCTATAGGAAAGTCTAATACCCAAAAATCTTAAAAATAAAACAAATTATTGATGTTTTAATTTTTGCTTTATGTAAAATATGTCAAGAGATATTAATCTAAAAAATATGAAGACTTAACCATTATTAAAATTATTTTTAAATCTATTTTCTTTTGAGATCAATTACTTTTCCTTTTCGGTCAAGCTGCTAATCTTGTGATATACCATGTAATAGAGTTGGAATTATTTTTATGACGCACTCATCTCAAATAATTATATAATGTAGACACTTTAGTTGTAGTAAATATGACAATGTAGAAACTAGCCAACATATGCAAGATTTTTTTTTGTTTAATAAAATTTATTAACATATAATATTTCCCTTGAAATTTGTATTTAGGTTGTACTAATAAAATTTGTAAGAGGTTGTGATCCTTTGGAGTCTAGACGAAAACATATTTATTAGCATTTAATTTATGGTTTGTTTGACTTTACTTTTATCATTATATAAATAAAATGTTATGAACCTATCAATCTCGAGCATTGGAATTGCACATATTCTTCATAGCCTAACAAATCAAAGCTATATCTACAACAATGAAATTTTTTATGTATATTAACAAACTTATTTTATATTATAATGGACAAACGATGACCCTTTATGTTCCCAACCCTTAATATTTCATAAATACATAAAAATAAAAGAAGGAATCTATTGGAGAGGGGATGGTTTGAAATCTAAGAACTCAATGTTGCTCTAATAGTTTTTGAAGTGGTATTCCATCCAAATAGAAATGATGCTTGAACTTTACATTACATTAGTTTAACTATGCTCATTATTTTTCATAAAGATAGAAAAGACACTAGTTTTATATGGCCCACAACTTATTCTTCAAAGACCAATAAGTTATGGAGGGACAACCAATCTTTCATTTTTATAATTAGATACATGTTTTCTTATTAGAGTATCATCGAAGTAACACAACAATTGTCAATTAAAAAAATATGATTCTTTGGATTTGAATCCCTTATATAGCTTGGAAACATATTTGTTATGACATATCCATTGTCTTGAGTTTGAATACCTTCTATAATTTAAAAACATATTTTTCATAACAGTTCAATTGTTTTAATTATGTCTAACCTACAAAATTTTCAATTGTTAAGAATGCAAAGTCTAGTGGTCATCTAATAATTC